>NW_019014674.1:165086-177057 GCF_000150535.2 Carica papaya
TTCTGGAATTCTTGTCACTGCATACTGCACTTACAACTTGTTTTTTTTATCGTATTGAGTTATGTAAACTCACTTCTCATCATTCACAGGTGGAGTAAGAACGGAGTCGGGATCTGAGCGGCTGGTAATGGAGCCCCGTCGGTAGTGCCATAGGGCACAAGTTTTGTTTGTGATTTAAAGTTATTTTGAAAGGGTGTTTTAGTATGGGTATTGAACTTCTAGAAAGGTTAATAATGTGCTACTATGTGTTGTAGAGGTGGATATGTATGTGCAATTGATTTGGAGCAATGAATGTGGACAAGTTTCTCTTATGCATGGTTGGAATGATATGAGATTTGTATGTTGAGTCGTATGAGTGCTTTATCTTATACCGTTAGAAAAAAAAAACGGGGTGTTACAGATTCTACCTCTCATGTGGCCTCTTTCTGCATGTGATTCTACCATAGACCTTGATGAAGAGAAATTTTTTGTTGTAGAGTACTCTGCTTTTTTATCTACAATGCCCACTAGTACCTCTTCATATAATAGATCCTCATGGAGTGAAGGGAGCTCGTGGAACAAGATATGTGAGGGGTCCGAGTTGTATTTGCATAGCACGAACACATGAAATACATTATAAACTCTGAATAACTCTGGAGGTAGTATCACTCTGTAGGTGACCATATCAATTATGTCTAAAATCTTAAATGGCTCAATGAATCAAATATTTAATTTTTTTCTCTTGCCAAACCTACTGATTCCCTTAAAAATGGTGGCCTTGAAAAATACTCGATCACCTTTCTCAAATTTAAAATCTCTCATTTGGGTGTTCGCATAACTCTTCTGTCTGCTATGAACCATCTGGATGTTCTTCATGATCTTAATTATCTTGGTTGTAATCTCTTCTATAAGATTTGAGCCGAACAATTTTATATCACTCATCTCTTCCCAATAGATCGACGATCTGCATGGATGACCATACAATACATTGTACAGGCTATGTCGATACTTGCCTGATAGCTGTTATTATAAGTGAACTCTATTAAAGGTAAGTGATCATCCCAATGGCTCATGAAGTCTATAACACAAGTTCGGAGCATATTCTCCAGTGTGCGAATCATCCTATTTGATTGTCCATTAGTATGATAGTAGAATGCAATATTAAGATAAAATTTCGTTCTCATAATATGTGAGACGAAAAACAGAAAGGGGCTAATCGGAGGGGCTTTAGGGTTTCGGTCGCGGCGGCTTCGCTGGACTTTATCTGTAGTTTTTGACTCACTTATTGTCCCTTTTTGCTCTGATATGGTTATAGGGATACTCAGAATCGAATTCCTAGCAGGTAGGAAAGAATTTTATCTTTATTGGCAGTCGGCGGTGGCTCTGGTGCGGCGGCGACCAGGGATCGATCTCCTTATCCGGCTGCTGGTTCTTTTTCTCCAGTGAGGGTAAGTGCGGCTAGGGTTAGGGTTCTCCTGCGACGCGATATTTAAATACCTATCCTACGTCGATCTGAGTCGTCCGTTCGCGTCGACGTGGAGCGAGGAGGGTCGTCCAATCATTGCCTATTTAGGCTGATTACGTGGACGAATCTAAACTGTTCATCACAGTTGATCTCGTCCGTCCGATCGTGCCTAAAGATGAAATGCATCTGAGTCGTTCACTCGCGCGGGATTAAATTTGGGTCGTCAGATCGCTGGGCACGCGGATCACCTGCATGGCGCCGATGTCAGGGTGTTATGCCACGCGGTTCGCTTTGGTTCGTCGTGGTTGTTGACTGGGTCATTCTACGTGGCCGAATTTCTCTTTTTTGCATTTTAATATCTATATTTCTAATTTTTCTTTCAAAAACATCATTCGAACTTAAAGTTTCACTCATCTTCTTCAAAATTTCTTTCAATTTCGTTTATAACTTATTTTTCTTAAAAAATTAAATTAATATATTAAATTATTTATATATACAAAAATTTATTCCGGACCATATTCTGCGCTCAAGTATTGCATTATAGAAATATCTTTAACTTTTTTCTATTTAAAAATGAAATAAAAATAAATATTTAAAATAAATAAAAAATATTAGAGATTATAACAAGTATAAAATTTCAAAAACTAAATATCTATTTAAAAATAAAAATTAAAAAGAAAAATTAATCCAGCAGTAATGATAAAAAAAAAAAATACTAAAAAAACGTAATTAATTTGAGTGTTGTTTGCTCCACCTACCAACTAATAATTTAATAACATGTAAATAATTAATAACAGTCAACGTGTGTTTATTAGGAGTAGTGCGAGCATGTGCGTAGCCAAACCTAATCATGTAGTATACGTTTGTAAAACACCATGATATTCAACCAATTAGATCGGTAATCAAATCTGTATGTACTTAATTATAAAGAATCATTTTGGTCACGTATGCAAATCTATATATATTAGCCATAATTGTTAGTTTAAGGAGTAATTAATTTTTATTTAATGTTTCTAAATTAATTCACATCAAATATGTAAAATACAAATAATTATTGACAAATTAAAACCAATAAACTGAAAGATAATTGAGTCATGGGACCAAATTCAAATTTTTTTTTAAAAGTATTATTTTATTGAACCGTGAAAATTTTTATATCAATATGAAAAAAAATATATTAGTAAACGAAGAACACTCGAACCCCTAAAATTAATTTTTTTTAAAAAGTAAATAAATTATTGAGTTTTTTTTTTGCTCATAAAGAAATTAATTTAGTTTGAAAATAAAGACATGGTAGCTTCAATTTGAAACAAAAGCAAAGTAAATGGCAACAAAAGGCACCCAGTTAGTTCCTGACCACTACTCACTAACTCCCTAGTTGTTTTCATCTGTAACATAAGTTTTATTTATATTGTATTATAATTAATATATATATAATAATTAATAATTTATTTATATTATTTTTGTTTTTCTTATAAAATTTATGCGGTTATGATATTTTATAGTATTTTTAATCTATACATATAAAATTATAACTACAACTCATATTCAAATCGTTTAGAGAAATACGATCGAATTAAATTTTGAATCGTGAATCAGGATTTCGCTGTTAGGAGAAGAATAAGAGCGAAATTCTTAGCTGTATGGAACTGTAAAAGCATAACTAAATCATCAAGGCTGCCGGCCTCTTTTTTTCTTTTAATTTTTTTTTTATTTTTTATAAAAAAAGGTGAAAATAAATTCATGAAATGTCTTAACAATATGAATTGTATCAGTTGGTTTGCTCCTTTTTTGTTGGGTGCCCTACAAAACAACATGTTCTTATCCATTTCAAGAAATTTCACATGATTTACATTTAGATATATATATTTATTAGGTTGCAAGTAGCAATGACCAAGTTTAATTTAACATTCTTACCCTTTAATTCTGCATTAAAATATATTTCTTTTTGGGCGTATTCCCAATAAATATATTGAAATAACTAGAAAAATCTAATTTCTTACCCAATAAAAAAAAATGTAATTATTCCTCTTAAGGTATTTTATTTTAGAGCCATCAATAATTTACAAAAAAAAAAAAAAGGAAAAAGTTCACGTGGATAAATCATATTCCGAAATCACTTGACCAAGTTGGTCTCATCCGAATCATTAAAATAAATTTAATCAAATATTATAATTTATTTTTCTCCTTTTATGACTTGAACCCCAAGAGTGCGGATCTTGGCAAGTGGCTGGTCCCCGAATCATGTCTCTATCTCACTGACTCAGTCACCAATCAATCATCAATTTTACTCCTTGCCCCACTAATAATATATACACACACGTCTATATATTAAGAATTTGGAAATAATCGGCACGTATTTATTCTAAAAATTATATTTATTACTTCAAAAATAATATATCATACATTATAATTATAATCAAATCTTAAATTTTTTTTATGGCATGGTAAAAATGAGTTTTAGACTCCATTATTTAACTATATTACAAGTTAAATGTATTATTATTTTATTTTGGTGGTGACAATTCAGTGTATATAGTAACTTACTTTCTATTTTAGATAATAATCTGTTAACTTTTTTAAAATCTATGTACTTAAATTTTTAAATATGAAATTTATAAAAAAACAAAAATAATTTATAAAATCAAATCAGTGAAATTATATGTTATTTGAATTTTTTTTATTTTTTATTTTAAAAAAGTCAGTTATTAAGCATATAGAAATAAAATTGCATCACCCTCTTTCTAAAAGTACCAAAGGCCCACAAGTTATTTTCGACTGCAACAGTATTGGGCCTTATTTGAACAGGCTCTTAAATATCAAAATCTCCTAATAAACCAAACGACACCGTTTTTATGAGGTTCTTAATTTATTTTTACCTCTTACGAATACTCTATTTGTAAAAATGCCCCAACTTACTAAAATCACGTGCAAAATCATCGATTCCCGATTTTCATGACAGAAAAAAGAATAATAATTTATTTAACTGGATATATATATTTCTTCTCACTTGATTATAATCATAGCGAACCAGAGACTATATCAAAGATTCGATTATATAATATTTTTCTGCAACCGAATTCTCTCTCTAAAGCAACCAATGAGACATCTTTGTCCCAGCTTTCTTCTCCGTTATGGTATCCAAGCTTGGTTTCCATCCTTTCCCTGAAATCTGCCTACTCAAGTACTCCGGTATCCCCTCTATATTTTCCGGCATAAACTCCGGCAAACACCTTACCACCTCCACTGCCGGTGGCCTCTCCTCATCACTTTCCACCCGCACTCTCCCTTTTCCACCCATGTTCTTCCCCGCAGCACCTCCAGAAGCGCAAATATTCCCAGCAAACAAAGCAAGAAGCAGCTTTGACGACGATAAACCCATAGCCGACGTCTTCAATGCTGCCTTCACGTCGAAAAGAATCCGACGAGCTTCTTCGGCCGTCAATGCCGCCGGTTTTCCCTGCTTAATCGGCAGCATTAGGTAGACTTTGTTCTTGTCCAGCTTCTTGTCCGCGGGTAATGGAGTTGGCCGCCGTTTCTCGATAGCTGCAGAATGGAGCTCCACCACCACCTGCTGCGGGTGCTCCAGCATTAGCTCCGCCGCCGTCACAGGCTCCTCGAACTCCTGCAGAGTGCCGTCCAATAGGATGACCCTGCCAGTGGTCTTTGCAGATGGACGGTATCTGATGTAGTTTCCCATGACTTGTTTTGATTAATCCGACTTAAATTCGGGTTAGTTATATAATTCTGTGTGTTGGGGAAGGTGGATTTCGTTAAACGGCTCCATGTTGTTGAAGCTTTATTAATGACGGACTCTGGTGGCACTGATTGGTGATGGTAGTAAAATATTATACGTTAAAGAAGATGGGGTTGTTGGGTTTTGATCCGGTCGTCAATTTTTTGACTTGTTCGTATGTAGGAGACTGATCTGACGGTGGGAAATGGTTTGGAGACGTGTGGGGTCCATGCGTGAAAGAGAAGTCAAACCGGAACGGTTCAACTGTAACTGTATTAACTACTACTAAAAAATATTTTTCTTTTTTTTAAATTATCAGCCCTGTCATTTTTAATATTTTGTTTTTTATTTTCGCTTGGAAGTTGCAGTAAAATTGGATTTGGTAGGTAAGAAGCACTTGACGATGGGGATGAAAAATATTGATAGTTATATTTCATAATTTAATAATATTGATTATTAAACTAAAATTGGAAACAATATTGTGATTGGTAATCAACCGTAATTTACACATTATTAATTAAATAATATTTCTCATATATTCTCAATATTAATAAATAAATAACAAAAAATACAATTTTCAAATTATATATAAACTTAATTTAAATTAAAATATTTCTTTCCTAAATTATATTCATATCGAATAAAATTTTAAATTAAATTAAATTCACCTGCATTTTCGAAATGAGTCATAACATAACTTATCACTTCAAATGATCCTACACTTTATACTCAAAATTGGAAACGTAAAGTAGATAATAATGATTCAAATTAAATTGGGTAAATTCCTAAAAAGGGTTATCAATAATATCACGCAATACTTATTAATAATGGGTGGGTAGGAATTTAGTTTTAATTTTATAATATTAATTACTTTGGTTTTAAAAAATAAAGTTTAAAAAGTTAAAATCGTAGTTAAAGGTTTAATCAAATTGTATTTATGAGTCTTTTTAAAATTTATGTATTCTATTTTCAATTTGTTGTGGGAAGTTATAACTACTACATATACAAAAATATACATGTATATATATATATATTTAAAAGTAAAATAGCTCTTGAATTATTTAATATTATGATGCTAATTACCGAATTAGTACGCCAAGTACTTTTCATATAATAAAACAGGCTACTGAATTAAATTGAATTCAGATTCGACCTCCTGTTTATATCATCATAATAGAAAATAAAGCAATTTGAGGTGTAAACACTTTAAATTTTAAAATTAATTTACACAAAATTCTTCATCATTCATTAATCGGCTCCAAAACTGGATTCCACGATCGTAAGTTTCTCAACCGGCAACCGGGAAATCCCGAATCATTCGCGCCCAAAACAGTACCTTCAAAACCCTGTATTTCCTCCGTCAATTCTTCCGGCGCAGCCGGTAAAACCTTGGCCCCACTTCGCTTCTTCTTACTCTTCGTCTTCTTCCTCGCGCAAGCGGCCTCCGCGACGGCCATTTCCGCCTCACTCATCTTAGAGTTGACCCGACCAACTGGGACAAGCAAATAGATTTTACCCGCTAGAAGCTCATCGTCGGCTCGCATGGCAGATACCCGGCGAGTTAACCGGAGTTGCTCCGCTGGAGAAATAACGTGGCCGGGCTCGTCTAGCATGAGCTCGGCGGCTTTAATGGGTAGCTGTACTTGTCTGAGGTTTCCCTGGGTGTCAATAAGTTTTGCTGTTTTCTTGGTTCTCGAGTCGTGCACGAAGCAGCCGGTCGAAGTGAAATTCCCCATGTCTATATCTTCTTTCTCTCCCGTGAGTAGAGCTTTGAGTTGATCTGATCAGCCTATCAAAGCAGGATTCTTTAGCTGAGGTTACGTGTTATGTAATGATGAGAAGGAGTTCTTAGCTTGTGGGTAGCGACTGATGGAGTTGTGTCTGTGTGTGTGTCGAAGTGTTTATGTATGTATATATATACACACACACACGCGCGCGCACATGCTTATTAGAGATGCAGCTGGCGGAAGAGTCAAAAGGTCAAAGGTAAAAGGGTAAAAAGAAGAGTGTGTTGACAGGATTTGTGGACGTCGTGTGTTAACGGAGTTTGCAAAGTGTTAGAAACGCGGATATTTAGTAGGTCGTCTTGTGAAAAAAAAAAAAACTTATCCATTCGTTAGGGGTCTTTTAACCTTAAATTTATCGGTTCCAAATGTTGTTTATTGGTCTAATATTATTGTTTGAAAGTGGTGTGCCGTCAATAGTTTCCTTTCATGTTGTTTAGACATTAAGAATGTGCCAATAATTAATAAAATAATAATTTATTATTTTATTAATTAAAAATTTTGTGTTCTTAAATTTTAATCTTATTAAAAAATATATAATTCTTTATTCTACAACATATAATAAATTATTCAATTCAATTCAAATAATATAAGTTATTAAATTATGTTAAGTTTTAATAAATTTTTTTGTCTAACAACGATTAATATATAATATTTAATTTAATTAGATCGATAATTTAAGTTAAATAATATATTAAAAAAATTACTATATTTAAAATGAATTAAATTTCAATATATATATATTTTTTTTATATAGAGTTAAAGTAACAACCTATAATATTTAAGTTAAATAATATATTGGTAGGAGTAGAGTGACTTTAATGTAGTTGTGAAAAAAGTATATATATATATTATTTCAAAGTGATTGATGATATTATGACGATTGTGGTTGTGGATCACCGGGCGACTACTACACGTGGAAGCGCACCATAATATCTTTTTTTGAATGGAGTCGAAGCGTGAAACGACTTTTGAACTTCCACATGAAATGCTTCCACTTGTCATCATCTCGTGTATGGAATAATATTTATATATACCTACGCGCGTGATATGGAATATTCTAGAAGGTGCAATATACACGTAGTCAATAAATACTATTTTTGAAGAATTGAAAAAGCTAAGGTTAACATTTATTATACAAAAATGTTTTTTATTTTTTAAATTTATATATTTTTATACATATTTTAAAACGTTCAAAATAATGTTTAAAAAAAATACTAAAAATAGACAGTCTATCCTTAACTTTTTTTAGATTTTTATTTTTGTATCTAACTAATTTATTTAATTATTATTTATATATTTTCTTAATATTAACAGTTGTATACAAAATAAATACATGTTATAAAATACTATTAAAAAAAAAATTCAAGATCTATTTATGTTAATATTAAAAAAAATTATATAATTGAAAATACATATAAAAAAAAAAGACCTACAATATACTATGCTCATAAATATTGAGTTGCTCCGGAAAATTAAATGTACGTACAAGTACCAACCAGTTACAATTTTTATTATTTCAAGATGTTTTTTGTTTAAAAATAAATAATGCATTCATTCATCAACTAAATAATATATATATATATATTAATCATAACACTAATATGTATAATTTTTAAATGATAACACATATAAGAACACAGTTAAACTGAAATTTATCATCTTTTATAAAATAAAGAATATACAAACTAAAATAATTTAACAATGATATATAGTAACATAGCCCGACAATTCGATTGCAATCTTCAATGTATGTTAATTATGTTAAATAGTGGTTTATAATGAAAAAAAAAAGTTTGAATCAATGCAATTCTTAAGTTCTTCACCAGTAACGAACAGAGCATTTATCAATTATCAGCCAAAGTGCTAACTATTATATACAGCAAACAATGCGAGTATATATGTTTATACAAAACACACACTTTATTTCCACTACTTTATATTTCACATTGCCCTATTGCATACACCAACCAAAATACACACCACCTGGCTGCTAAACCATATAGGAGACTATATGTAGCAAGCTATGAAATTTATGAACAAATTACTACTGCCACGAGGAAATTTTATGGAGCACTGACATCCATACAACCTGCAACACAGATGCAAAACACGGAGACATCATATCTAAGGAGCCCCCCCCAAGAAGAGCCCAGAACAAACAGCAGGATATTAACAGCGGCTTCACCATGCCACCGGACAAGGTAGGTTTCGTGGTGGAAATCCAGGATTTCATGATATGCCTTCTGATAAGCAACCACCAGACTACTCCTCTATTTGATGTACTGAGAGAGCCACTTGAAGCCATCACCGTAACCCATTTTGCGAACAATGCTGCACATAAATACTTCTAATGGACGGATGTTTGTACCTGCAAGATTTATGTTACCCTTGCCTGTGGTGAAATTGGTCAGGCCAAAATGATATCGTAACTCATCTTCTGAGGCAGCATATGGTATGTCAATCTTGTTTCCTAAAATAAGAAACGGGGCATTGGCTAGAGACTCATCAGAAAGGAGGGCGTCCAATTCTTTTTTTGATTCTGGAAACCTTTCTTTGTCATATGCATCCACCAGGTATATCACCGCATCCACCTGCAATACAGCAAGCATGGAGGGAGTGTAACACTTGAAGAGATGTGAAAGTGAAAATTATAATATTCAACAATCAAATCTGAGAAAGACACCTCAGAAGCAATGAAGAGACTGGAAAACCAGCGGTAGCAAACAAAGCTCCTTTCTTTTTCTTGACCAAGAAACGTCAAGGGAAGAAATGTTTGGGAGAAGGGAAGGGGGAGCAGAAGGTGATAAGCCATTTCCTAGTCTCATTGTGATATCCTAGTTTGGTTCAAATTAAAATATAATCTAATTTTATTCAACATTTTGTTGGCTACAAAACTGTGCCAACCAGCCTACTATGATCTTCAACTAAAGCATCACGGCAACCTTATGATGTAATTACAGGTTCAATAGCACCATAAATAGCTCACTCTACAACTGCAATAGAGTGGAACCTGAATGCTTACTCCTTATGGCACGCCAAGGTCAGAATATAAGGCATGGAAAGGTTGGTCAAACAGTGAAGAAGGTGCATTTGCAGTTAGACATCAATGGCATAGCTCACAGATTGTCAAGGCCAGAACCCAACACCTTCACAGCTGATTACATCCAACAGTAATCCATCAACAAAAGATGGTAACTTGTCTTCGTATATTTCGACTTGATCTAAATTTGACCATTTGAACCATATTCTACCTTCGTAAATATGGAGAGAGCAAGGATAGGTGGAAAACACACCAAATATATACAGGAGAATTGTTGTACTTCAAAATCAAATTTCTCAAAGTTACAAGAAATTATTCCATGGAGGATAAAACCACCAAAAGAACAACCAGAGAAGGACAAGGGAAAAAAGAAATTTTTATGGGGTCATGCCATATCGTTTTTTGAGATTTTTCGTGATAAATGCAGAACATGTTGCATGCTGGCTGTTCACAAAACAAGACCACGTATTTGAATGTGAAAACATATTGCACACTTGAAGCTAGACTAAAAACCTTGGCTAAACAGATACAGATGACTAGGTCAAATGGTACATACTGTTAGGTCCCTGTCAGAGCGTGGAATGGTAAGTAGTTTTTCTGCTTTTGGTGAGAAAGAACCAAGAAGAGTTTTTATAAAATTGATCTGCTTTATTGATGAAGTTGCGGTGCCTTTAAATAGAGTTCTTACAACTGAAATTTCCTACTTCTACATTGCTGGATAAGAATTAAGGATACATGGAAATCAAAGAACAAATCAGAAAATTGCTGAAAATTGATAGAGGGAGAGTGGATCGCGGGATTTGGGTTGAACAGTTCTAGAGGCTGTTCTGTTTTGCTGCAGATTCTGAGTTGATCGGGTTGGCGGTTATCAGTCCAGATACTTCAGATTCTTGGTGGGAATCCGTCGAGATCTTCGGGGCTTACTATTACTCCCCTCTTGCAATTCTTTCGAGTCTTCCCAGGTTGCATCTTCTGCCGGAAGGTGTTTCCATTTCACCAAGTTTTCTTCTATAAATTGGGACCCTTTTTTGAGCCAGCGTGTGTCCAGGATTGCTTCCGGTTGGAGGATGATTCTCCCTTCTTCTGTGGTAGTTGGCAGATCCTTAATGGGGAGGACTGAGCTGCCAATTTTCTTTTTGAGAAGAGATACGTGGAAAACCGAATGAATGCGTGATTCTTGGGGGAGCTTGAGTTTGTATGCTACTGAGCCAATTTTTTCCTCGATCTGATAAGGTCCAAAATAGCAACAAGCGAGCTTTTGGAGGGCTCTTTTGAAGACCATTTGCTGTCGATAAGGTTGCAGCTGGAGGAAAACCCAATCACCAACCTGGAAATCCACATGGTGTCTCTTGATATTTGCTGTTTGCTGCATGCGGTTGTTGGCTACGTGTAAGTTGGCCTTGAGCTGATGGAGTAGTTCATCTCTAGCTGTTAATTGCTGATCAACTTTGTTTACGGCTGTTAGCCCTCCGACATAGCAAGGAATAGTCGGCAGTGGTCGGCCATAGAGAGCTTGGAAGGAAGTCGTTCCGATGGATGAGTGGTAGGTGGTATTGTACCAGAATTATGCCCATGAAAGGATGGCGTTCCACTTGTTGGGCTGCTGATGGGCGAGACATCTAAGGTACTGTTTTCCACATCTGTTAACGAACTCTTATTGTCCATCCGTTTGGGGATGGTAAGAGGAGCTCACTTTGAGTTCTGTACCTGATAGTTTGAAGAATTCATTCCAAAAATGACCGATAAAAATAGGGTTTTGGTCACTTACAATGGAGCGTGGCATGCCGTGCAATTTGACTACTCACTCAACAAACTTTTCTGCTACTCCTTTGGCCGAGTAGGGATGAACTAGGGCCATGAAATGAACTGATTTGCTGAGGCGATCTAACACTACTAGAATTAGTAGACATTATATAAAATCCATGGTAATCTCATCCCATACATGACAGGAGATAAGTAGAGGT
>NW_019014674.1:179110-211801 GCF_000150535.2 Carica papaya
TGCGTATTCTATTTGCGAGTTCAGGCTTAAGCCCACCAATGAAGGTACTTACCAAGGCGTTCTGGGTCCAACTGTGTACCCGGTTGCCCAGACGCTCGAATTCTTGTTGATACTCCCTTTAATGGGCTAGTCTGCGTGATGCGCAACAAGGCCTCATCGCACTCCTCGAACTCGGTCATGCCGAACTTGGCCCATAATTCCTCTTCGAAGGTGGCCCAATCAACCACTCGGCCCTCCTCTCTGTTGGTTTTGCTTTGCCACTGCCACCCAGTAGTTGGCCTCCCCTTCAAGGTGGAAGGAGGCAAGGGCAACACGGTTCGATGCTGCTGTTGCTTGGAAGTCAAAGAACTGTCCTACCCAATTGAGCCACTCAGTGGGATCGCTACCGGAGAAGGAAGGAAACTCGAGCTTGGTCAGTTTGGGGAAGATCGATGGTCTTCCTTCTTCGCATTCAGGTGCTCTTTCACGTACCAGTTGCAGTGTACCGGGGCGACTCAGCTGGTTGCTGTTGGACACTTCGCAGCTAGACGCAATGGAATCTGACAGACTTTTGAGGTTGTCTTCTATCAGTCGCAGCTTATCAGCAAGCCCAACTTCCATGCGGCTAAAACTATCCTGCAAGCCACCAAGACCTGCTTCCAGATTTTCAATACACTCTTTGTTAGTCGCCATTGTAGTCGAGCTCTGATACCAATGTTAGGTCCCAGTCAAAGCATCGAATGGTAAGTAGTTTTTCTGCTTTTTGTGAGAAAGAACCAAGAAGAGTTTTTATAAAATTGATCTACTTTATCGATGAAGTTGCAGTACCGTGAAATTTCCTACTTCTACGTTGCTGGATAAGAATTAAGGATACATGGAAATCAAAGAACAAATCAGAAAATTGCTAGAGGAAGAGTGGCCGAGCAGATCGCGGGATTTGGGTTGAACAGTTCTGGAGGTTGTTCTGTTTTGCTGCAGATTCTGAGTTGATCGGGCAGGCGGTTATCAGTCCAGATACTTCGGATTCTTGGTGGGGATCCGTCGAGATCTTCGGGGCTTATCATATACAAATGGATTCAAGGACAATGCAAGGAAGCCATCCAGAAGGAAATTAGGGGAGGGTGAAGGAGTACTACTAATATGCATACTTGAACATAAGACAAACATAAAGTGTCACCAGTAATACATAATGACATCATAACTGCAACCATCAATTAGACATGAACAATAAATAGATAAAACATCAAAGACCACCAAGGAACACTATGAAAAGAATTAGGAAATATAAGAAAACAGAAGCAAACATAAGATCCAATCTTTCTGCAGCATAACACTCCATTACAATGATAAAACACTCTGATGACATCCAACGCTGACACATAGGTGGCAACTGCAAAAGGATGTCAAATCGAAATTGGTATGAATAAACAAACAGGAAACCTTTATAGGTGATGAAAATTTCAGAAATGGGTATAAATTGATTTATCTAGAAAGTAAACCTGAGGGCAGCATATAGAAAAAGGCAACAATTGACATTTTCTTTAGGGTTCCTGGTTGGGCCTTTTCCTTGACCTACTTAAAACCGAAGGTAATAGGGTAAGAAGGCCTGAGCAACAAGTGGGTAACGCGAGATCAGTAGCAGGACTAGCAAAGTGCTTAATCAAGAACTGCAGCCATCCGCTAAGGTGCCAACAATTGACATTAATCACATGGACACAAAAACCAGAGATGAACTCAGATGAATCACAGTCAAAGCTTACCTTAGCATAGTAATCCTTCCATACTCTGCGCGCTATCTGATGCCCCCCCAAATCGAACGCCTTGAACTTAATTTTCCCAATACTAAGCTCTTCCGATGTAGGATACTGGGTCGGCTGATGCTGAGCCAGCCTCTGAAATCAAGCCACAATCAATCAATCACTCAAACAATAATTCCCGGTGAAAGCAAAACGGAATAGCTTGGTTGCCGAGAAAACGAATGAAAACAAATATCATACATATATCACAATGAAAACCATGAATCCTTTCGGAATAATTTTAAATTTTCGAACATGCAAAATAAACAGAGTAACTATGTTAGACTAAACATAAACACAAGAAATATCAGTAACCTATGAAGAAGAAGTCGATCGATTACAATCAGGAATTCCTAGACTACAAGAGCAAAGTAGTAGGGAAACAAAAACAAACCTCGTCTTTCAACATGTGAAGCAAAGTTGTTTTACCAGCATTATCGAGGCCCAGGAACAAAATCTTTGCCTCTTTTTGCCATAATCCGAGCGAAGCAAGAACACTGTAGAACCAGTCTACTAGAAACATGGTTTTTTACTCTTTTCTCTTTTGTAATCTAATCGAAGATACAGAGTGAAGCGAACAAGACTTCCAAATTTACGTCTGGACCTCCTTGGAGCTGGAGACAAAGATGGAGAAGCTGGAAGAGAGGAGGAAGCTGCAGGACAATGAGAAATTGGAAGAGATTAGCAGGAACCTCCGGCCTGGTAAGTGATTGGCATTCTTAGACTAGTTGCGTTGCAGAGCCGCTACTTTCATGTTATGTGACGTCGTTTTTGTCCCACCGTAATTCATTAAAATACTACGCAATGCCGATAAAAAAAAAAAGGTCTCTCATCATCCGAGTTTTTTCTTTTTCCGGTTTTTTATTTGTTTTCTTTAAGTTTAGATTCATTTGCTACCTAAAATACTTCATATTTTTATTTTTGAACTATACGTATATTAATCATAAAAATTAATTAATAGTATAAGAGTAAGAATTATTATAAAATTATATAATAAGTTTCGAAGTATCATCTTTTATATTTTAACTTATCCTACACATGTAAAACTTATTTACATTTTCATAAATAACATATAATTTAAAGCATGTATTTGATTAAATCCATGCACTGAATTAACTTGGCCAGATAGTTATATTTTTTTCTGAATAAACAATTTTCAGTTTGATATTTTAAAAGTTTTTTTCCTGCTATTAAATTATAATGAATCTATTTAAAATGTAATGTAATATATTTATTCAGTCTTTATGAGTAATTTAAAAAATAAATATTTATTAAAATAAAATTATATATACGAGAAAAAAAATACTCCGGTACGTGATTATCGAATATGTACCACTAAGTTACTTATAATTGTGTTAATTTATAATTGTTAGTTATATTTTAATATGTTAACTGTAATAATCATTTATTTTTAAGTTCTTATTTTATATTGTAAATATATTTATATTAATATCAAAAAATAATCTTATATGCATATATAATGTAGTAATTGAAGAAATAAAAAAAAAGGGGGGGGAGGGGGGGAACGACGTTGTTTTGATGAGACAGGTGAGGTATAAATAGGAGACGAAAAAGAAAAGAAAGAAATAAGGAAAAAAAAGAAAAGAGAAAACAAAGAAGGGAGGGGAGGAAAAAGAAAGAGAAAAGAAGGTTCGAGAAAGAGAGAGAAAGGAGTCGGAGCGGAGAGGAAAGAGAAGGGAGAGAGAAGAAGAAAGAGGACGGTGATAGTGCGATCAGCGGGAGGAAAGAAGATGGAAATGGGAGGTACGGTAATTTTAAGTTTCTTGTTAGTTGATGTGGATTTGAAAATTTACTGTAGGTAGAGGAGCTGTGTGAACGTGAGTGGAGGCGTATGGAGGAGGTTAGACCGCGGAAGGAGTGAGAGAAAAAAAATGTGGCGTAGAAGAGAGGTATGTGAGGGAAAGGTGAGGTCGTGCGTGAGAGAGGGCGTATGGAAGAGGTTAGGCCGTAGGAGGAGAGAAAGGAAGGAGTGCAGTGTGTGTGAGTGTGGTCTGTGAGGGAGAGGAGTTATTGTGTGTGCGTGAGTGCGAATGGAGGAGGTTAGGCCGTGGGAGGAGGGGAAAGAAGGAGTGCGTGTGTGTGAGTGCGGTCTGTGAGGGAGATGAGCTATTGTGTGTGATTGAAGGCGTATGGAGGAGGTTAGGCCGCGGGAGGAGATAAAGGGAGGAGTGCGGTGTGTGTGAGTGCGGTCTGTGAGGGAGAGGAGCTGTTGTGTGTGAGTGAGGGCGTATGGAGGAGGCTAGGATACGGGAGGAGAGAAAGGAATGAGTGCGGTGTGTGTGAGTGCGGTCTGTGAGGGAGATGAGTTGTTGTGTGTGAGTGAGGGCGTATGGAGGAGGTTAGGCCACGGGAGAAGGGAAAGGAAGATGTGTAGGGTGTGAGTGAGGTTTAAGAGAGGGAGGAGATGTTGCGTGATTACGAATGGAGGTTGGCGGAGGGGACCATGGGAGGAGAGTGAGGTGATTTCGGGATTTGAGGGTGGAGTATCTATAATAGGCCGTGGAGGGGGAGAGAATAAGAGATTTGGTGAGTGAGGTAAATATGTGTAAGGGAGGAAGTAGTATGTGTGGATGTAAAAAGTTTGGGAGGAGGAAATAGAGGCTATAGACCGTGGGAATGAAGTGTCGGAATGGAGATGTGGGGGTGTCTCTATGTAGGACGAGGGGATATGTGGGGTAGCTGTGTGGCGTGAGGGTATGGGTCGTATATAGGTTGGTATAGCTACTGTAAATTTGGTAGTTAGCAAGGGAACGTTACAAGTGTGGGTGTGTTAAGTGTTAGTGCGTGTTTTATGAGGAGACGGATGTAGTTTAGGTACACAGGTTAAAAGTATAAGAAAGCTTCAAGATAAGGTGGGGGAGTAAGGATAGGATGATGTCATGTTGGGTCGGTAGCATCGGGGGACGCCGATATTGGTTGTCGCTACCTAGAAAAAGTAAGCTGATCGCCGATGGTGGTGATGGTCAGGAGACTTCGATGGGAATGGATTTGGTCACCGATATTGGCGACGGTAAAGGATGGTATCTCTATGTGTGTGTGTATGGCCTATCAGGGGTCGAGAGATAAACGGTTTATTGGAGGTCGCCGATACTAGTGACGAGTGTGAATATTTGTACGCTTGGGGTGACGTTGGGGGATGTTCACACATGGTATGCATGATATTTAGGATACCGGGATATGTTTTAGTCCTGTGTAGTCCCATAGTGATGACAAGGTAGGCTTAGGTTGGGTGATTGGGTACATATAGAAATACTGGATTTCATATTTAGTGCATATCATAATTGTAACTTAATTTTTACTATACTGAGTTATATGAACTCACCATCTATTGTTCATAGACAATGTAGGAATTAAGTCAGGATTGGAGTTGCTGGTTTCCGAGCCTAGTGTATAGAGCAATATAATAAGGATCTTTATGGACAGAATTGAATGTGTAAAAATTAGTAGTAGAGTTGATAGTATGTATGTTGATAGTGTATACAGTTGTATTTCACGTGATGTTACATGTATGATTGCCGGTCTATCTTAACTCTAAACAATAGATTGTGATGGTGTTTCTATGTGCATGCCTGACTTGAAACGAAATTTTTGTGTTTGATAATAGTTTTGTTGTAAACTACGTCATTAGAAATAAAATAAAATAAAAACATTACATATAATAAATTAATACATTAAATTATAAAAAAATATTAAAAATCTCAAAACAAGAATAAATATATACTTGGAAAAATATTAAATATAAGTATTAAATAATAATTTTTGCTACCTCAAGTGTAATGAATAATCTCTTTTTTTTTTCTTAATATTAGAATGGAATGGAACAATTTATTTATAACACAGTCAAATTTTTGTTACTAAATAAACATAAAACAATAAAAAACTGTATAACTACTTCAATTATAACATATTATTTAATAAAATATAAAAAATATACTTTAAAAATAGATACTTTATTCTAATTAACGTCATAAAATAATTTAAATATATTCCAATCCAACAAAAAAAAAAACTAATTTGAAAAAGAAGACATATGATATGTCATTTTTGAATAATTATTAATAATATTTTTTAATAAAATAAACATAAGAATTATTTAGTTTTAAATTTATAAGTAGAATAAGATAATTTAAATTTTAGTATACTTAATTGTAATTTACCAGAGACATCATGTAGCGTGCTTAGTTTTATTACTAAAGTATCCAATAGCATTAAAATTACAAAATAAAATAATTAATTTATAATATTTAATTAAATAAGATTAAAAAATTAATTCATTAATATATTATTAAAATAATAATAATTAAATTAAATTAAATATTAAAAAATATGATTATTAAATTAGATTAAATATCAATAATTTTATTATATTATTAAAAAATAATATTTTATAATGATTAAATTAGTATTAATTAAAAACACCATCTAGTCCATTATTAATAATAGAAAGGAATAGGGGGGCCATGCTCCTAAAAATACCAGGTTCCGATTTGTTTCGTTTTAAACTCCTCATTGAAAACCCTAACCCTAATCAAAAGCAACGATAAACCCTCCTCGTTTGCGGGCTTCTTCTCTCTTTCGAATCAGTTGCCGATCCCTCTGGTACGTCCTGGTTAGCTTGTTGGTTATTTTCCAATGTACTTAATTACCAGCATCTTTGTCTTCCATGTATGTTTAAATCATGAGCGGATTGATATTTTGCTCCGCAGAAATGGCCAAGTCAAAGAACCACACTGCTCATAACCAGTCCTACAAGGCCCACAAGAACGGAATCAAGAAACCCAGAAGGCACAGACATACTTCTACCAGAGGGGTATTCTCTTTTTACAATCTCTCTGTTTAGTCCTTTTTTTCCCGTTGGCTTTCAAATTACCCATAGGTGTTTTATATTTGAAGGCGGATTAGTACATTTAAAAGGTTACGGATTGTGTATCTCTTTTAATTTTTCTTCTTGTTTGACAATCTAGATGGATCCCAAGTTCCTAAGGAACCAGAGGTACGCAAGGAAGCATAACAAGAAGAACGGTGGATCAGCCACCGAGGAAGAGTAGACTCTTAGCTATGCAGTTGTTGCTTTTTATTTTGTTTTGATCCACGTCTTACAAGACAATGCCATGCTTTACAATGACGTTGTTTATCAGATGATTATTTCCATTTCGAGATTTAGTATTTGACTATTCTAAAATTATGGTTGGTGACCTATGAATTTGATAGTTAATTTCTCTCTCTGGGATAACTTTAATTGTTGTTGTTTGCACAATGTAAGCTGCTTACTTGGTCCCTCAAAATGTGAGAGGTAGTATGGAAATTTTTTTCTCGTTTCTACTGCAATGGAAATTTTATGGGCATTCAATGGATGTTTTCTGATGTTACTTTAGCACAAATTTGAGATTTTCTCAGGTCCTTAACCCATTCCTGAAGTTACTGAAGCTCGTTATATGATTGATTTTAAAAGGAGTTCATTATAGGTTTTTTGATGGATATTTGTTTCGATATGGTGAATGTTTAAGTGCAATACTGGTGGTTTGTGGCCGATATTGTGGTTTTCAGGCATTTTGCCCTAATTTCTTATTATTCGAGATCAGGAGTTTTATTTTTATTTTCTTTCTGCTAATTTATGGTTTGATTGTATTATCTCAAAAAAAAAAAAATTATGGTTTGATTGTTTTTGTGATGTTATATATGTTGCTGGTTCTACCACAACAATTATGGCAAATTTCTTGATGATTTATTGAAATTTTCACTCTTTAAGATACCTTTCATTAGCATTTCCTAGGTGTTCTCTATTTAAGCACTGTTTGAAACAGTCATTCGGTGGCTTTTATGTCATTTTCTTGAAGGTACTCAAGGCTGTTATGGTTTATACTATGATTATTTGACTGTTATATGAATATTAATTTGAAAAATACTGCATTTTTTGTAAGAATTTGTGGTTTTGAGCATCTTGTTAGGTATTATATCGTTAGCATCTGGAGCCTCTTTTATTCTTTGATTTTTTTTTTCCTACGGAGGGGGCAAAGCTCCTTTGATAATTAGAAACCTATGACCATAAACTCCATCCACCTAACCTCGGTGGAGAGAAGTACCATATAAACCATCATCAATATGGGGAAGTAATCCTTATCATGGCATTATGGTATATGCTTACAATTGTGCTGGTCTCGTATTAGGGATTTTTCTGAATACATGTTTTCAGGTTTCTATGAGTCCTAACGGATATATTGGTATTCTCAGAAGGAAATGGGCAACATATTGGGTAGACTTTACAGATAATGTATATCACCAACGTACATGCTTATGTGACTGCTTGTGCTGGGTTTATGTTTAGGATCTACCTAATTTAGTTTTTCTAGTTTTCTATGGCAGGTCCTCCTACATATATTGATATTCTCGGGGGGAAAGTGGACCATATGGATTAATATTTACTGATGTTGTATATTGGTCCTCACTAACAATTAGGATGTCCTTGGGGATATCCTTGGTACGAGGGTACCTTGATCATAACATGGGAACCTGCTAGTTGTGAACTTTTAAGACCTTCAAACTTGGATGGATGTGTTATTTTATTGGCTTGGTGTCTATGGGTTTCATAAGTTGAATATTATTTGCAGTCCTTTTTTCTCCTTAAAGAAGTTAAAATTACTTCGCATTACTCTGAATATCTGCGGGGTTTATTGAATATGTACTGCCGTATGGCATATAAACATTACCATATGAGCACGATTTGTATGGTATTTGGGATATTTTCTATGCACCAGTGAAGTTTGTTGTTTCCTTGAAGAAAATATGTAATCTCTGAAGCCATTTGAGTAGAACATTGCTGAAGGATCTAGAACATCATAAAGGCTTAGTAAAATGGCATCTCAGCTAATGGATGCTCCGTTTGATTATCATTTGATGGGGAAATAGGGCTTACTAAAAGTAGACAAGATCACTGAGTTTCTGGTAACTAACATTTACCTTTGGCCGTGCAGTAAACTTTTTCAGGATTGAGAAATGATATCTTTAACAGGACAATAGATGGTATGCTGTTCAAACTTGGAATAATGGGTTTTCTTATTTGAAACTGG
This sequence comes from Carica papaya, assembly GCF_000150535.2. The sequence continues at coordinate 187,974 of NW_019014674.1, forward strand.
TAAGTACTTTCGGTGTGCTTTTACTTGGTGGCATTGTCCTTAGTGGCTTAATTTGTGGGATGCTATTATGATGCTTAGAAGCATCATTTCTTCCTTTTCAGTTTCAGTATTTTCAGTAAGTTATGGTATTGTGTCGGAAGCCTCACTCATGGTTTCGGACATGAGAGAAAGAAGAGAGGAAAAACAGAGGAAGAGTCAGATTTCGTGAGGTAATTTTGATTGTTTTTTAGATGATCTTCATTCATAGATGAGAGGCTTATTATAGGCAGGTTTTTTTGGCAGGGCATTGCAACGGCCAAAGAGCCGGAGGGTAAGAGTCTCTTTCTGTCATTTTTGGTTAGTTGTAGCGGCAACTCTAATCCTAATTCGTTACAAATAAAATGACTATTTTACTCCTGTTCTGTTTGTGAATTTTCCCTTCTGCCCGACTGTAGTAGAGTATCAGAGGCGGCCGCAACATATTTTCAATATGCAATATTACTTAATGATTATCCTATTCAGAAAAATAAGATGACACACAGGGCATTTGGTTTCTTTGAGAGCATTATAATTACTCTTGTTACTACCTTTGTTTGAATATTTTTTTCATTTTTTAATTATCCTTAGAGCACTTGATACCTTTACTTATAGATTTCGACAGTGTGTTATAGAAATTACTTTGTATAATCTTTGATTTATAGTGACATGTTGATTGGGTTGGAACCTAATCAATTAAATAATATCAGAAACCAATCATAATTCCAGGGCGTTCAATAATTTTTGCTTGTAGCAAGCCATCACATCTAGTCATATTCCACTTCATGGGACCCTGCCAAGTAGGTTAGAAAAAGTTTGCTAAGCAACTTTGCTTGGATTTTTTAATTGTGTCACCTTCTAGAATTGAATTCTTCGTCTGGTGGGATGTAAACCTCTCCGGTTCTCAGCAACACAGAACTCAGATAACCCATCACATCACAAATTTCTAAACACTTTTGCAGAATCTAAATGAGAGTACTTGTGAAATAATAAGATTTAATTTAATAACTGCTTCATAAAAATACAACATGCCCTCTTCTTTTAACATTTTATATATATATATATATAATAGAATATATACTGCTTAATTGGGACATGTATGCTCCTGGTTCTTGATAGACTAAGACTACATTGGCTATGGAGAGAGAGGAGGAAGAAAAGCTTATTTGTCTTTCTTCACAATCACAACAGGACACTTTACATTCTTTGCACAATAATTGCTCACACTTCCCAGAAGGGCCCTATTCAAACCAGAGTTGGAACTTTCAGATCATCAGGCAGTTACCCAATTAAGATCAAGGTTCATAGTTCAAGCAAACAAGATTATGGGTGAGTTTGAGATGAATTTCAACTATTTTTCAAGAATATATTTGAAAATTTCTACTTAATTTAAACACAAAAATTTGATTCTAAATAAAATTGAAATCCTTTATCTTAAAAAAATTCAGGATTTTTATTTATAATAAATTACCTTTTGAAGAAACCATAACCATGGCTTCCCATGACCAGAGTCTCAGCTTTGAGTTTCTTCACTGTGCTGCATATTACATCCTTGGCATCTCCACTCCCGACTACTCTCTCCACATTTATCTGCACAAAATTTACCAACATCAATAGAGTTCAGCCGCCATACCTCTATACATCTACATATATACATATACATATATATATGGAAGAAATTAGGGTAACTAGTTAAATATTTACATTGTATGAAGACTTCCTACACACAGCTAGAGCTCGTTCCATCACAGAATCCACCAAATCACTGCCATACTTTTCCATGGCAGCAATCACATCACTAGAAAACATATACCCTGCAACAAAAATTAACCGTTAATTTTGCTAAACCCTATTCTAGAACAATCCACTCATTAAATCAAACCACTAACTAATCATAAACGACAGACGAAAACAAAAGCACTGATGAGTAATTCACCTGCTGCATCAATGGTGGAGTAGACCGGAGGCGGAGGCTTGACGTAGAGGAGAGCAAGAGTGTTGTCAGAGTTGGTAGAAAACAGATTGCTGAGACACCATGAAAGAGCATACATACTCTCTTCGCTCTCGTCTACTGCAACCACTATCCTTCTCTTTTCCTTCTTCGTGTTCATCATCATCCTGGTTTCTCCTTCCATTTCTTTTTTTTTTTTTTTATCGAAGAGATTTTTCAGGGCTTCGAAGAATTTGAAGATAACAAGAGAGGTATGGATTATATATAGAGGGTGGGTTTCGGTGTGGCTCCTGGTTTTGGTGTTGGGTGGGTTTTTCTCGTCGGCTATTAATTATTTGTCCTGGTTTTTGAAATGAAAACCGCTGTCCTTTGTCATTATTGAGTTGGTAATAATTAAAAGTTTAAATTATGTTTCAAGTTAATTAAAATTTACCGCCAGTACCACGTCTTACTTGTTGACGAAGAATTTAAACTCATTCAAAAATATAAAATTTAATATTTTATGTATGAATTATAAGTTAATACTGATTAATTTATAATATTTAATTTAATAATTTTATTAATGTTTTAGCACAGTTGTAATGATTAAATTCAATTATTTATGATGAAATGTCTTGTTAATTCAACAGGCATATATAAATTGAGCATTTGATTATATCAAATTTTTATATATAATGTTCAAATAATTATATATTTTTAGTTTAGATGATTCCTTTGACCAAATGCATTTTCTAAATGTGATGAATTTGGTCATAGTCTACATTTTTACATCTCATTTCCAAAGAAAACATTATTAATACTAAGGTTTTTTTAGATTAAAAAATATTAAGTTACAAAATTTTATTTTTATTTAAAAATATAATAAACTGATCAAAATTTTATTTAATTTAATTATTATAAGTCTTAGCGACCTAAATTATTAGTTTTACAAAATCCGAGATGTTTTAGTACACTAATCACGTAGTTTATTCTCACGTGCCTCTTAACGTTCAAAACAAACGGCTTGCAAGTCAAACGGTTAGAGGTAAAGTCAACATGCTTCACCTCACTGTTTGATTATTTAAAAACAATATTGCAATATTTAAATATCAACTAAAATACAATATATAATTAATTGTTTAAATAATTTTGGTTTAGTAATAAATATCATGAATTTGAATTTTACAAAAAACGTAGAATTTATTATGCAATTATTGGTCTGTAATATTTAATTTACTAATTTTTATGTGCACGTAGTACTTAAATTTTAGTAATATAATTATATTTATAGACGAGATAAATAATTCGTAACAATTATATTTTATTAGTTGGTGTTGAGATAACGAATTAAAAATTTATTTATTTTTTTTATTTTAAAAATTTGAATAATTTAATATTTTTCTTAATAAATTTAAACAATCTACTTGGAATGAGAGCGATCATTCTTGGTGCAGTGCTCGGCGTCAACATCTTCCCAAAGGGTAAGCTGGCTAACATTTTCAATGATCAAAATATCTTCGTGTATATGTGTGTGTTTTTGTATGTCCTCCTGTACTTATCCAGTTATCAAGATATTTCCATTTGAGCACCGAAGATACCCAAGCAATAATTTATTTTATTTTCAAATTTAAATAAAGTATTGGGGTTTATAATAAATTAAAAAATTATAATAAAAAAAAAAGTATCGGGGTTCATAATTCATAATATTTGAACAAATACATAATTAAAAAAAAAAATGACAGCCTGTAAATTTATTTTTATGATTAATAAAATTCTAAACTAAAATTCAAGGGAAGGTGCAGTGCTTTACAGTCCAAATCAGTTGCTATTGCTTGTTCAAAATTGAGAATTACAGGCTGTTTTTGTTTTATTTACTTATATATATTCATTTTCAAATTTCCATATCTTAATTTTTTTTTATGAAGATATTTTTATTTTTTTTTTTAAATATAAATTTATAAATTTTACTAATTAAATAATATACACATACTGATTAAAACAATCTATAAAATTAATCAGGATTTTATCAAATTTATAAAACGATAGGAATATTAATATTTTATTTAATAAATAGTTTATAAATGTTTTCGTATTAAAATTATTGAATTTATTTTTTTAGAAACTCAATCACCGGATTAAAATATAATTACGTAGCTCTAAATGCTTAATCTTTCACTTAAACGAAATAAAGAATAAAATTATAAAGTACTCGACGAAAGAGACACTAATTCAAATATCTCGGCAAGTTTTTTCTGTTCGTTAAACGACGTCGTTTTTTTTATTGAGTTGTTACTCTGTATTCGGACGTGACGCACTTTAATGTTTTTGTATAAATTATTAATTGTAAATTTGAAAATGAAGGCCCGACCCAAAACATAAGAGGATTAAACCGGGCCTGCTCTTGCTTCATAGACAAATTACAGTGGGCCGGAACAAATTAACCTACTAAATTTTGCTTCCAATATAATTAATAAAATATTGCTTTTAGTAAAAATACATTTAAAAAATTATATTTAACTTTTAAAATATAACTAATTTTTTATAATTTTTTTTATTGTTTTAAAATTTAGCAAAAAAAAGGAATGAATGAATATAAATGAATTTTACTGACCACTGGGAGCATCGAGGCACTGAGAAAACCTTTTCCTAGCAAGAGAGGATCAACAATGATGCACCTCTAGGGAATTATCAAGCTCCCAATAAATGCTTGATAATTAAGTGTAGAGCGGATAATTTGTGAAAACATCTAAATAATATGAGTACTCTCCTATTCCAATTTTCTCAGAACCTTCGATAATGTAGCCAAGAAAACAACCGATTCTCTACCTATATAAGAATAGAATGATTAAAAAATTGAGAATTTAACAAAATATCAGGGCGAGACGAGTCGTTTATCATCACGACAAGTGTCAAGTAGAAGTGCGATGATGTAATGACCGGGTTCAAAAATTAGCTCAGAATGAATTTTGTATTCATAAATAATTATATAAATAATTTATTTTATTTTATTATTAAAAATAAATTATGGACGAAATTGAATACAATCTTGAGAAAAATATGTGAAATTTTAAATTCAGAATATATTTTTAAAATAAAATTTAAAAACATAAGGTTAAATTGCAAAAAAAAAAAGTTTGATTATGTGGGATGGCCCGGTCAGCAGTTCCGGAGAACTAGAGCACGCCGCGTGGCAACCCCGCTACCACGCGGGAGACCACGCTAGCGATCCACGTGTCCGGCGATCCGACGGTCCAGATCTCATTTTGTATGCGTGAATGGCCCAGATGCATTTCATCTTTGGACGCGATCGAATGTTCAGATCAGATGCCGGAGAAGAAGACCGACCATCGGCCGCCACCGCACTAAAGTCACCGCTAAATCACCGAAAAAGGTAAAAAAAATTATTTTTCGCTTGAATTCAATTTCAAGTCTCCATGACGTCATATTTGTAATATTCGGACTCGAAATTAATTTTAAAAGTTAAATTAATATATAAGATATAATTTTTATTTATGTAAAATTTGAAAAAAATTGGTAGAGATGAAATGAAATATTTGAGAAAGAGTGAAATTTGGGTCAGTGTGTTTTAAAGAAAATCAGAAATGAAGTCAAACGCATTTAAAAAAAATTGATAATTAATTACAGTTTATTAATAGAACCAGAACGAGTTATTTATTACTGTGTCTTGTTTTAATTGATTGATCGATTTTACAGTTTTAAATGCATAATAATACACTAGAGTTGGTAAGATGATTCAGTTGTGTTTCCTTGATGCATGTATTGCTTGTTTTGCATAATTTATAGTTAAATTGTGAAATTGAAAACTAAATATAAATGGAAAATTGCTTGATTAAGTGAATGAATGAATGATAGTCTTACTGGATATCCTTCAAGATGAAGGACGGACCGGGTACATAGAGAATTCTACCGTAAATGTTGCCTCATATCAGATGGAGTATCGAAGATTAATATTTTGGCGCTCATACCAGACAGGCTATGAGAACGGTCCGTTTCACTCTCATGCTAGACGGAGTATTGAGGGATGATATTTTTTGCGCTCATACTGGATGAGATATGAGGACTGCTGGTTAGTTGATAATATTGAATAAAAGTTCATACGTTGTAGGGATATCCCTATAGACCCCCATGGATACTAGTAGGCAAATAAAAATGAAAAGTTGTTGTTCTAACTAATTGAAAATGAGATTATGATGTTATTTGTGTTATTGCCTCTATAGGTCGGTTTTAAAAATCTCCCTACGGTAAGTATGTAATAAATAATTTTATTTACGATAAATGAACTTACTTAAATTAAGAGATTCATTAATTGTTTTTATAATTTTTACCAACTTTCATTTCTATATTGGTGAGTAGTGTGATATTCTTACTGGGGTAGTGTAACTCACTCTTTCATTAACTATTTCAGATCAAGAGAATCAATATTCATATCCCGATCAACAAGGGGGTTGTGAATAGTTCACCACTCAGACTCCCTTCAAAAGCTAGTGAAGGTCGTTCTAGAATACCTAATTATTTACTTTTCACTTATTTCTTGATTTTTCACTTATTCTTTTAGAATGGTCATTTTCGTATCTTTATTGAGTATTCTAAATTATTATATAAGGAATGTAAACTCTAACTCTATTATTTCGTTTCCACATTCAATTTATAATTTATTTCCTTTTAAGTTTCGGACTATTACAATATCGGAGCAAAAGGGACAGCGGGTGAGGCACAAATTGCGAGTAAAGCCTGGCAGAGCTGCCGCAGCCAAAACCCAAAACCCTATCTGATGACCCCATTCCCATTTTCCATTTCACATAATTCTTTGACCACTGTGTTCAACGTCTCTTTCTAGTGCAGGTTAGCCAAAGAACCCATACGTGAAGGAGGATCGGCGGAGCCGCCGCACATAGAGACCCCTTCCTACCGATAGGTTTTGGTTCTTTGACTTTTTCAGTCAATCGAGACTTATTAACGTATTTTTTTCGCAAGAATACATGTAAAACTAGCCAAAATTGGCCTAAATTGACAAAAATTGGTCAGACCGAGGTGAACCGCCGCCGTGGCAACAGAGCTAGCGTTGGAATACGCCAATGCCGCTGTGGCGTCAAAGCCGATGTTGGAGTACGCCAACATTGAGGTACCAGAACCCTGAAAAGTGCCGGAAAGATTTATCAACATTAATTTTAGTTTTTAGGGTATTTTTGGGTACGTGACGGGTATTTTAATTTTCATAGAAAAAATTTAAAAAACCCGGGGACCGTTAGGAGACATAGTAAATAGCACCATATTTTGAAATATCGATTTTGGTAAAAATCTCTCACCTTACTCATTGTTACTGTAACACCAAAAAAAAAATTATTATTATTATTTTATTTTATTTTAATAATAATAATAATAATAATAATAATAATAATAATGGGTAAAAAATTATTTAAGAATTTAATTGAAAATTATTTTGGAAAAAATGGGTAAAAATTTAGATTCTGTGGGTATTTTTGAAAGAAAAATTAGAAATCGAGGGTCAAAACGTAATTTAGAAAAAGTATAACACGTCAGCTGCCCGGTCAGCTGCCCCGGCCAACCAGGACGCGCTAGGTGGCACAAACGCTTACGCGGGAGGCCACGTGGGCGATCTGCGTGCGCGTGATCGAACGACTAAGATCCATTCCCGCGCGCATGGACGGCCCATATCAAAAACGCGAACGAACGGCCCAGATTGCATCGCGCACAGACGGTCCAGATTGAATCGCGATGAATGGTCCAAATTCATTTCCTATTTAATCACGATCGGATGGTCCAAATTAAAAGCGATAGATGGTTCATATCAAAAGTGAATAGATATAAATAACCTCATCCGCACCCAAACCCTAACTCTAGCCGCCAGAGCCCCTCGCTGGAGAAGACAGCCCAGCCGTCAGGGAGCCGATTGCTGCCACCCGCCGCCGTACCGAAGTAATTTTCGGCTGCCAAACGAGGTAAATATTCTACCATTTGCTCAGAATTTGATTCTAAACTTACCTATGGCTAAATCAGAGTGAAAGCATCGGCCAATTGGCCGAAAAACGTCGCCGAAGTCCAGTGGCGCCGCCGCGGGGTGTCTCGATTTTTGCCTCCGATGAGGCCCTTTCTGACTATCGTTCGATGTGATTTTTCCACCGTTGTGATCACCGTTTCCTCCTCTACAGGTTAACTGGAGCAAAACACCCAACCGCAACGTGAGTCGGAGAAGTCGCCGCGCTGGAGAGCCCCACCACCGGTGAGTTTCAGTTTTTCACATTTTTTTCAGCCCACCGAGGGCTCTAGGTGTGTTTTCTCATAGGAATCGGTGCAAGTTTGGCAGAATTTGGCCGAAAATAACCAATCCGAGGCGGATCGCCGCAACGAGCGGCAGCGCCGTCGCCGGAGCACGGTGGAGCCGCCGTGCCGGAATTTTGAAATTGGCCAAGTAGGCTCTGGGTCTGATTTTTTGGGTTATTTGGGACATGTGTAGGTATTGTAAGCGCGTTTCAGTTCCCGGAAAAAAATTTAAGGAACCTAGGGACCACCCGTAGGCACAGTGAAAATCTAGTTTTCGACGCCAAATCAAGTAAGGACCCCTCACCTAATTTCCTATCATGGAATTGAAGTTTAAATAAATGATAATACTGCATTTTGTGCAAATTAATAGATATGCATAATTAATTAAGGTTGCTAATGGAGCCTAAACCGGACATTATTATCTGTCAATTCCTACTTGATTTATTTTACAGTTTAAATGCATTATGGTATCTGGTTTATTTATTCTATGGTTTTAAGTGCATGAATCACTACTTACTTCACTACTGTTTGATTTTAGGTATCTAAGATATGCTTGCTTTGTTGGATGCATGTTATTTGTTTATGTATTCATGTTTGAGTTGGTAACGGAGACTAAGGACAAATAGGAATGGGATGGAATTTAATAAATGGATAAGATGACAGTCTCACTAGATATCCTAGGAGATGGTGGACAGACCGGGTTCATAGGGAACCATACCGTGATCGTTGTCTCATACCGGACAGGGTGTGGGGACGGCCCGCTTCATCCTCATACCGGACGGGATATTGAGGTTTATTGTTTTGGTGCTCATACCGGACGGGGTATGAGGACGGCACTGGAATTAAGATTGTTAAGGAGAATGGTTCATGTGTAGCGGGGACCCCTATGGATCCCCATAGATACTAGTAGGCTGATAAAAATGAAAAACGGTGATAATCAGTTACTGTTAATGGAAACGGGTTTATGATGTATTTTATGTTACTGATTATATATGAATTCATGATATTTATAATGTTATTATTTCCATAGGTCATTTTTATAAATCTCACTGCGATAAGTGGACGGTAAATGGTTTAATTATTGATAAATGAATTTGTTTAAAATTTTTACTCAATTTGTTGTTTTTTATTTTCTACCAACCTTTGCTTCTGTGACGGTGATATAGTGTGATGTTCTTATTGAGAGTGTAGCTTATTTCTTATTTAACCATTTCAGATCAGGAGGATCTGATTCCCGAGCCCGATCCACAAGAAGAAGGCGAGTAGATGCTAGATACTTTATAGTTTCTTTTATTTTTCTCATTTCTCATATTTCTTTTAAAGAACTTATTTCATGATATTGTTTAATACTTTTAAGTTATTGTGTAAGGGATGTTAATCTTAATCTTTTATTTCGCTTCCGCGCTCAGATTATTATATGTATTTCCTTTTGAATTTTCGGGGTCGTTACAGCTACAGTAAATTAAAACTTAATAATTGAATATCTTGAGTTAGTGTACAATTGTCCTATCTTATTTTTCTATACTGCCTGAATTGTTTATTGTTCCACCGTGTGATTTTTATGATTACTTTTAATTATTTTCTTATTTATTGATTGCTTAATCATTATTTTTATCTGATTGACTAGTTTTAAATAAAGACTCTAATTACGTTTTCTTAATTGTTGAGGTATGAAATTGTATTGTTTACTTAAATGTCGTTTGATTGATTTGTAAATATAAAATGAGATGTTGGTATGCGATTGGTGGTTGTTTTGTCGATAGAGATCTATATATGAAATGCTTATTGGGTACCATAGGAAATGGTGGCTGGTCCGATATATAGGGAACCTTACTGTAAAAATTACCTCAGTCGTACAGGGCTAAGAAGTCCCATACCATAAGGGTTTGAGAGATATAATTCATGCTCATACTGGACGGGGTATTGAGGCGATGGTCTGTTTGACGTCCATTACCAGACAGGGTATTGAGGCAATGGTGGGTTTGATGCCCATTACCAAACAAGGTATGAGGACGACCGAGTTAATTGATAAATCTATATATTGGGCTCACGAATAGGAGAATATCCTTATGGATCCCCAGAGGTACCGGTAAACAAGAAATGACGTAAGTTTACTCTTGTTGTTCATGTAAATGTGTCATAAAAATAATATTCAAATTTATTATCTTCATAGATTGTTTTGAAAAACTCGCAACAGTAAGTATGAAATAAACGGTTTTCTTTATATTAAATGAATTTACTCAAATTAAGGGTTTCATTAGTTGTTTTATGATTTTTACAAACATTCGGTTTTTCGTTTCAGTGATTAACGTGATATTCTTACTGGGGTAGTGTAACTCACTATTCTATTAACTATTCAGATAAAAAAGAATAAGATTCAGATCCTGATCAACATGAGAGTTGTGAGTAGATTACCTTCTGTGGACTCCATCAAATGCTAATAGAGGTTAATCTCTTATGACATTTATTTACTTCTTTACACTGTGTAAAGAATGTAACCCTAATATTATTATTTGCTTACGCATTTAAAAATACAAATTCATTTTCTTTAAATTCTGGATTATTACTGATGATCTATGCAGTTGAAATATCCTAAAAAATATGTAGACTTCAACTTTATTTGTTTGAACATATGATGATTTTAATTATATAATTTGATTTAAAAAAAAATACTGGTTATGTAATTTTTATATTTTTAGTTTAATTTTTAAGTTATTATCAGGGTTATATGTAAAATAAAAATTAAAAGTTGCGGTGAAATTCGTATTTAAATTCATCATTATTTCAACAATAAAATAATTAAATATTTTATAAAATTATGAAATTTGAGATCGTATCAAATTTCATATGAAATTATAGTTCTAAATTCCATTAATTTTAAAATACATTAGTATTCACATTCTACGCAATAAAATATTCGGGAATTAATTTTCATCATCATCCTACCAGCTCAAATTTCATCTACCTAAAATTTTCCAAATAGATTTCATATTGTTCGGCGGAATTATTCCAAATATATTTTAAGATTATATTTTTAAATTTTAATTCAATTATTTGAGTAATTTTTTCTTTAAAAAAAGAATAGACCGACTTTTTAATTTATTATGATTATCTAAATTAAAAAATTTTAAAAATATGATAATTTTACTTTAAACTTAATCCAATTTAATTATACTAATGAAATAAGTATTTAATTTTTTAAAAAAATTGAATATTATAAATTGATTACTATCATTTTATAATATATTTATAAAGTAACAGTATTTACATACTAATAAAATTCAAACTTACCTGTAGATATCTAATAGCTAAATGACAACTTACTGTACAGTTCATATCATACAGAACTTTGAAGCTAAGAATTCTGGACGGTGAATATTTCAACTACCATACCCTACCCTCGTAATCAGCCATTAAATTGACATGCACTATTATATACAATAATGTATTTGAAATGTTTTAAAATTACTACAAATATAATAAAATCAATTATATTTAGAGTCCAAATTTTGTTACAAAAAATCAATATATACAAATATAATATAATATATATATATATGTGTGTCGTAGGTTGCGATTAATGAACAAATAAAATTATTTGTAGCGTGCGAGATTATGGATATATAATCCCATTATGTATGTACCCATACAAGATCAGCTGTTTATGTTTCTTTATCTTGCTCGAGTATAATGTGGGTCGTATATATATGTATGTATATAAATTTATATAGATTTCATTTTATTTGTGAAAAAATATACTTAATTATCATGACTGAAATTATAAATTATAAATATTAAATTTTATGCATCAATCTGTTCTGAATATGAAAGTTAAATTATAAATAACCTCCAATTCATTTAAAAGAGTACAATTTTAAATTCTATTAGAAATAATATATATTTATAAAAAAAAATATGATAGTCTAAATAAATAAATATTTAAAAATACAATTAAAATCGTGCAAATACCATTACACACAGCTAAATACATTTAATTTTTATAAATTATTTGTAAAATCCAAAATATCAACCTAATTCCTATCGTTTACCGTTCGACGCCTCATCTTAAGACGTGGACACCGAGATATCCTTTGGTCGAAATGGACGGCTCGGATCAGTTTATGTGACTGCCGGTTCCTAAATGGCGACTGGGCCCACCTAGTAAAGGTTGGCCCGTTCTATTTAAGCTCCTAAAACATTCATAATCTTGCAAAGAAAGCCCGTAGTGGCATTTGTGTGTTCAAAAAAAAAAAAAAAAAAAGAGAAAATTGCAATTTTTATATAATTATAAATTTCTTTTTTAAAAAAAAAAAAAGAGAGAGAAAACGATAAGATCAATGAAGGGATAAGCACATACGTCAGCATCCTAAATGATGAGTCTGCTATAAATATATATCCATAACTGAAATCTAACCAAAAAAAAAAAAAAAGACAGATTAAGAATAAAATTACTGTAATAATACAATTTTGTGCAAGAATATAAGTTTTGTTAATAATAAATAATATTTGGGCTGAAAAATTATTCACCATGCAGGTAAAAAGTAATATATAAATTGCCCAAAATTCAAACGTAATCGATGTAACATATTTTAAAAAAGTAACATCTAAAGTCGTGTAAAAGATCAAACGGTAAAAATATTAAAAAAAAAAATTAATATTAAGTTTACGAGGATGAGAAAGTAAGATAATCGAGGGTCAAAATCGGGGCCCACTAGGTTACAGCAATTGATGATTTCGGCGAGCGCGTTTTCCTTTTTTTTTTTTTTAAAAAAAAAATATTATTTATTGTGGGGCCCAACATTTTAAATTTGTAGTAACCAGAAAAGCCGAAGAATAACCGTTGATCAAAAATCATGGGTCCCAAATTTAAAACCTCAAAATAGGAGAATATGAATTGGATACAGATGAACCGGCAAACAACCAACAAACAAAAGCCACCCTTTAGTTAAATAATATTCCATTAATTCATCAATCAATAAAAAAACTATATATTAAAATTCATGTGACAATCTCGTACTTAATGTTTTATTAAGAATATAAAATTTATATGTAATATTTAATTTAATAAATTTATGTATTAATAAAATTAGATTTTGTTTTTATTTCATTTTTATAATAACAGTTAATTTTTTTTTTCATAATTAAAACAACTAAGCTAACATCTAATATTTAATATTTTCATAATAGAAGTATTATTTGACTGCTCAAAATAAGCTATAATTACAATATTGCCCCTCTATTCTTAAAGCATTACATCATCACTAGTAAATTATTGCCAAGGATAGTTTTGTCCAATTATTGAATGGCCAATCAAAATTAAAAAATAATATGTTTATGCACAAACTAATTATTTATTAGCATTATTATGACTTCGACCCTCTTTTTTTAATATTCAAAATTATACGTTCTTATTTATATGAAAATGTTTGAAATTATCGAATATTTATATCTTTGTATAAATTTATATAATATGCTTATCATGTATTTTTATAATCTTCCCATTTAATTAATCCATATGTAACATAATTAATTAAGCTTGTTTATGAAATAGACGGATAAGATCATGAAAAATGCTTTACCGTGAAAATAAATTATTATGCATGTCAAATCCAAAACAAACCAAACTATGACGTACCTAAGCTAAGTTTGATTATAAAATCAAATCTATATATATATATATATATATATAAATTCAAATATGTGTAGATTTAGAGTCTTGCATTTGGTTTATCTGCGTTTGTTTTGATTCAATTTTAAAATTCCAAGTAAAAATTAGCAACACATTTAATATATATTATATAGTTTGACTCATGTCATCAATTTTACAAATAATGAATTTGTAATTTTACTTGTCATTACATTAGTTATAGAAGCAACTAGTTTGAATTGGAATTATAAGGAAATTTTTATTTAAATTTACATCATATTTATATTATTATATTCGTATTCATGTTTTATGAAATTAAAAATTGACTAAAATTAATATAAATCTATGCGGATAATAAATAAAATACATTTGTAAATAGACATTTAGTAAGAAATGATGAAATCATGGATCAATCCTATAAAAAAAGAAGAGTTCATATGAAATTTTGTATAAAATTTTAAATGTATAATAAATAATTGAATATGATTAAAATAAACATGCATTCACATACACATATATATAATAAGACAAATGAGTTTGAATTATAATATGTATGATTAAATGTATTGTTGAAGATGATTCTCTTTATATTAAGCATTTATTTCATAAGTTTAAAGGGGGTGGTCCCTTATCACTAAGATGGAAGCCCATATTATGAAGTTTCTCAATTATGATTGGGATGTCTAATTTATCAGCGTTTATTACTTTAATTATTGTGGTACTAATTGAGTTTAATTAGTCGAGTATTAGTTCTTATTATGTGCGTAATTATATATAATCTATAAATAAATTAGGTTATTTATGAACTAAATTAAATAATAAATGACACTTCAAGTTTGGTACAAGCAAAGAATCACATAACAAATGGAAAGAATATAATTTTGATTCAATTCTATAAAAGTAAAAAATAAAATAAAATACATATATATATATTTTTAAATCAAAGATTTTTGTCTCTTAAATGGAACAAGTGAAGCCTTACTTTGACCATATGTTATACGTGCATACATAAAAGGTCAAAAGACATATTAATTCCAGCTCTTTTAAACCGCGTATAAGGATATTTTTAATATAGTTTTGCATATACATGAATGTTTAAATATTAGGAACATAATAAAAAATAATAAGACAACACAAATTAATCCCAAAATTTGAGGGGAAATTCTTAATTTTTGTGATTGAGTATTACCTAATCAGTATTTTATCACATGAATTCAATATTTTTATAGCTGAAAAACAAAATATTTTATCGAATTAGCATCATAAATACATTAATTCAATTTTAAGTAGTAATAAAAAATAATATCATCACACGAATTCAATATTTTATAACTGAAAGTTAAAAAAAATACGTTGCTGTTATTAGTCCTTTATATTTTTTTCTTTGTTTATTTATTGAAAAAGAAGTGAAGAAAGAAAAGTTTTTTAATTTTTAGTTTTCAAATTAAATTCTATATTAAAAGTAATATAAAATTTGAAAACTACAAAGGGTACTTTTGGTATTTCATATTCCGTTTCTTATATTTAAAGTCCAAATTCCAGAGAGAGAGAGAGAGAGAGAGAGAGAGCAGAGCATAATACACAATAGAGGAAACCAGACACAGGAAGTTTTTGAAAAACAGAGGAAACGTCTTTTTGAAAAACCGAAGAGAAAGAAGAAAAATTGCTGTGGGGAGGGAAAATGAAGGAAGTTGTGTTGTCAGTGGATGATCTACAGTCAACTTTATCTACAGCTCACTGCAGAATTTGCCACGAAGAAGAATTCGAGAGTCGCAAGAGCCTTGAAGCTCCTTGTGCTTGCTCAGGAACCGTTAAGGTATTATACCAGAGAAGAAATCAAGATGATGCTGTGTTTCCTACTTTTCGATTCTAGTTTTGTCTTTTTTTTTTTTTAATTTTCAGAACTGATTAATGATTTCTATTCTGGTTTCAGTTCGCGCACAGAGATTGTATACAGAGGTGGTGTAACGAGAAGGGAAACACAATCTGTGAAATATGTCTCAAGGTTTGAATTTCAAAATTTGAACCATCCATAACAACGAACGATTTTCCTTTCGATTTTTCTTCTTCTTTTTCTTCGTCTTCTTTTTCTTCTTGTTTCAGTTAATTGTTTCTGGATGAAAAAAAAAAAAAAAATGTTCTAATAGATTATTCCAAAATATTGTTCTGATCCTCGTTCGGCACGGCGTCGTTTTTGATCATGAGTTCTTCCTTATCGTTTTCTTCTTGTTTTGAATTACTGGTATCTGAGATTTGTCTTTTTCTTTCTGTCCAAGTCTTTGGCAAATTCATGATCAGCTTCTTCCTTCTCAAAATTGATCAGCTAAACTCAAAAACTGAATTTCCCAACGAATGGATTATTTTGTTTCAGCACATATATTTTTTACCTAAATAATTTTTTTTCCTATTACGAAATATCCGTAGAAATTATAAAATTATTATGATTCCTCACGATGATGGATTATGTGATCATGCAGGAATATGGACCTGGATATACAGCAGTAACTCTAGCTTCAAAGAAGTCTCAGCTAATTGAAGCAGCAGTTACCATTCGGTAAAGTTTTCCCTAATTTTAATATTATGTAAATAACATAAATAGTTTAAAGGCGCGTGAATTTACCATCTATATCTGTAGCGCGTTTTGGGATATTGTTTCCCTTCATGTCTAAAAATGCAATCATCTTTAGTCACTAAAAAAGTGATTTAATTTATATGAAAAAAGAAAAGTTGAACATGCTTTACAACTAAATTGTTCTAGACTCTACGCTTCTATTAGTAACCTAGGACTGGTTGCTCAGAGCATTTCCCTTTCTTTTTCAATATTCTTTTTTTTTTAAAAAAATATAAAACAAGTGTTTGTTTTTAAAATATTAAGATTAAAAATTAAATATTAATTTATTTAATTATGTAACAGAGATAGCTTGGAAATTCCAAGAAGAGATCATGGCCCACGAAACCCAAGATTAGTGGCCATAGCTGAGGGAGTGGCGATGGAAGCTGAATTTTCCGAATGCACTTCTGCTGCTGATAGAGGCGCATCTTGTTGCAGGACATTGGCTTTCACAGTAAGTTTTTCATTCTTTTTTTTTTTTTTTTTAAATAAAATAAATAAAATAACATATTTTGAATTAATTGAACTGTTTGTTTAGAATAATAATATTAAAAAATGATTTTATAATTAGTGTTGTAAATTAACCATTATTCTCGTTTTGAAATGGGCAGCAAGCACTAGTTGTACTTTAGTGGAATTATTTTCTTTGCTAGGGTGGGGAACCAATAAGGAGGTTGACTTGGCAAAGATGGTGGACTTTTAAAGAAGTTTGTAATAATTATAGTTTAATTATTTTGTGCACAAAGTAATTCGATTTGGTGTTATTACCTAAAATTCAGTTATAATTGAACCATTTGCATTTAGGATTAGTTGCTATATTGCTGGTAACCAATATGTGGGCCAGTAGTTGCCTCACGACCAAACGAGGGCCGTTCACCAAACTAATAACGGATGCTTAATTTTACATTCGGGAGGAAATAATTAACGTTTAATTATTACTGATGGATCAGTAAACTAATTTTGGTAACTATGATTACTATGTTTTTACTAATTCCCTGCTTATTTACAATGACAGTTTACAGTGCTTTTGCTTCTTAAACATATCTTTGCCGCGGTAACTGCTGAAACTAAAGATTACCCTTTCACACTGTTTACGGTAGGTACTCAATTTTGAAGAGGGAAATTCACTTCAGTATTTTATGCTTCAAAATTTTTTTTTTAAAATTTAATGTTGTTTGTTGATCTATGAAAATATTTTAAAAAAGTTATTTTTAAGGTTTGAAACCTGAAAAATTAGTTTTTTTATGTCAAATGGTAACATATTATACATGAATGTAAAAAAAATAAAGATTTTAAGAAGTGAAAAACATTATAAGTTTGATGTTTGAGTTAATTTTTTCTGTGACATATTATGATTAATTTGATAATTAAATAAGAAATTTGAACCGAGTGGAACATGTTTTTTTCGAACTTTGAGCTGTCATCATCGTTTTTCCAACTGAAAAGGGATTTATGTCTTATTGGGTGTATATCTATGCAGGTATTGATTTTAAGAGCAGGTGGAATTGTACTCCCCATGTACGTATTGATTCGGACAATCGCAGCCATTCAAAGAAGTATTAGGCGACAGTATCACGTGAGTTTCTTTACTAACCACCAATTCATCCTCTCGACCCCATACATATTATTCACCAGAAAGAGGAACGAACTTTAATGAGATTAATTTGAAATGCTTGTATAAAAAAAGCCACCATCACTTTCAAATTTCTAACCAATACAATACAATTGCTAAGCTACAAAGTCTAGAGACTGTGTTTGGTAATTGGTACAAACAAATATTATTTGTAAAAAATTATTACAAAATTCATCCTTAATTTATTTATGTTAAAATGATTGGAATCGACATTCTAAATTAATTCTGTTAAATGAAATACATTATCAAATTTATTTTCTTTCCAAACATAGTGCAGACTAAAAAAGTTGTGATTAAACTGAAACTAATTTTTCATCTTTATATTTGGGTTTATAGGGATACGATGATGAAGATGATGATGATGATGATGACGAGCACGATGATGGCATTTCAACCTTCCAAGAAGATGAAAATCAGCAGCGACAGCAACGGAATATGGTTTAATCCTAAAATGATTCTCACATTTTTTTTCTTTCCTGAAATTTCAACGAGCATTTACTGTGCTCATTTTGTCCAAATCCCACTCCCTCTTTTTTTCCCATGCAAAAAATTAAAAAAAAAACAAAACAAAAAGTATTCATTTTTATTCAAGTCTAGGAAGAAAAAATGCAATTGTATCTGTACAGTCTTAATCTTGGATTTAAGTAGAAGTACAGAAACTCTATTTGCCCAACTACCCAGAATAGAAATTAGCAACAGTGTAACATCAACTTTTGTAAGTGGGATGAACAACCCTACTAACCAGACCAACTAAACTAACAAACATGTATTCTCACTTTCAGGACAAGTTAGGCAAGCCAAATGAAATTAAGATAATAAATTTCATATATAGATTACAAGCTTCTACAAAATTTAAACATAAAGTCTTAATTTCACATTAGATAATTAGAAATTTAATTTTTATCATCTGGTAAATATTTTTTGCCATCTCATATTGAAGATACACTTCAATTTTTAACTGAATTCCACAAAACAATGTTGTCTTGTTTTGAAAACAACTTTCAGTACAAGTACGAAAATCCCTATTTGTTCAACAACCCAGAAAAAAAATAAGATTTTAAAATAAAAGTGCTGGTTCTACCATAAACCATAATTTTGTCGATATACATAGGGGTAAGGCGAACAATTTTTCACTTTCTTTGGTTAAAACTACTTCAATTGACATTACAACCCCTTAGCATTATCTCTCTTACCAAGTTAAAACTAATTCAACGTCTCTCGCGGTTTTCATGAATGTGACAACTATTTATACATGGATACAGGAAATGAGTTAGCTGGCGCAACTTACAAAGAGTGAGATTTTGGTTGTACTATAATTACAACTGAAAAAGCAATTCTACCGAATGTCCCTAAAGGGAGCGGATGGAAAGTAGTTGTTGGCACAATCATTTACACTTCGTGCTCAATTAAATGTAATGAAAAAAATTCCATTCTGGTTTTAGATGATTCCGAAAATTGAAGGCTATGTCTCAGTAACAAAGCTGAGTAAGAATGATTCTGTATTACAACAGTGAGTTTAAAAATATACCTGCAGACAGCAAAGTAGGTGTTGAGAGGGATTCAATCAGCTTTGCTGCAGAAGTATCCTTGCTCTATGTTGAAGTTCAACCATGAAACCCATTCCAATACCTTCAGAAGGCTTGAGATATTGCTGACTAATTTCGGGATGAAGACCACTCTTCCTGTGTTCTGATCCTCTTCTGTGTTTTCCACATACAGCCTCAAATTCTTGCCATTTAGTTTAGCAGCAGCAGTTTTTCAAAGCATAGAATCAGGGAAGTCCCGAAATTGTTACAAGCAAGAAGTGGAACATAGCTTAAGGGTAAGGCAATAATATTAAAAACACTGATTGGTAATTTAAGAAAATAAATTAGATGCAAATTTTCATTTTCTGAACAGATGCCCATAAACAAACTTGAAGGAAACTTGAAGTATTTAGATTCATTATGCGATCTGTCAACTTGATGCCTAAATCATACCCAATCTGAAGAAAGGACTAAACAAAACTTCTGCACACAAGTACTTGTGACCTATGCACACAAGTATAGGTCACAATGTATCACTTGAAATAGCCACTAAACAAAACTTCACCTTGTTAACATGGAGACATAGAAGTGCCAAACTGTCTTATCTACTAATCTGAAGAAAGCACAGATTTTGGGGCATGAAACTTTTAAAGATTTACCTCATAGTCTACAGCTAATCAGTGATAGTGAGCTAAAAACATTCCCTTGCACTGGACCTCGTTAACAAAATGCTCAAGAAGTGATTCTCTGTCAAGAAATGAAATTAAGAAACTGAATACTGGATATTGCCACACTAGCATTTTAACAGAACATGCTGAATAAGTGGAAATAACCACTTCTAAAAGCAAGGGCCACTTACAGGATGGCTTGTCCATCTGAAATTGCTGTCATGCTCAAGCTCATCCATAGCAACCAATGAATCAGCAGTTGCTGATGATTGTATTAACCATCATAGATTAGCCATTGGTTTGAACATGCTAACAACAAAATTGCACCTATGGTGTTAATGTGTTAGGCAACTAAAATGCTTTGGGGCTCCACAGAAAAGAACATCATGATAAAATGGATAATAATTCTATTTGGTTGACTTGGTAGAGAATGCAAGCACAATTTTTTTTTTTGAAAAGCAAGTATAAAATTCAACTTTATATGTTTACAGTAATTCTGATGGATGATGTCCCAAAGTCAGAATGCTTAGAAAGATTCATCCCTCCTTTTACTTTTTTCTTATATTCAACAGCTTTAACTTGATCCAATCCAACTCTTATTAGATCTGCTAACAGTACCATATAACATTGCATTTTCCAATATGTTAATCCAAACCGAATATACACTCACCAGGATAAAAGCAGTTTCAGAAAGTTCTACCAAGAATGTTTTTGCCTGCCACAGGTAAAAGGCCAAAGGTCTCCCCAGCCTGGGCAAACTATTAAAAGGTTCATTCCTGACCAATACACCCAGCTCTGCAACATGGGATAAGCAACTTCATCGCAAAAAGTTAATTGGAACTATATTCATGACCATCACTGAGAATTCGTCAACTTCCTACAAGTAAATCAAAATCTTGGACACTCAAAACTAACGGAGATTGTGGATAATCCGATCACCTATGTTTTCAAAGGAAAATGTAGAAATAGCCATTCCGAAGTTATATGCTTGTAAATGATATAATAGAAAATGCTTGTAAATGATATAAGCAAAACCCAATTCACACTCATGAAACTATGCCAGTCTACCTGCGTTTGTGGAAACCAGCCGTCGCCACTTCATAAACGTCTGACTAGTCTCTGCAAAATCGTTTTCAAAGTTGACTCATTTTCAGATTTAGCTTCTGAGAGCTCTCTCAGGAACTTCTTGATGGGAGTTCAGTACCGAAAGAAAATCAGAAACGCTGCATGTATCAGGAAAATAATCTTGACTAAGAAACTGTTCTGAAAACCAAAAATAAGCAGTGAGAAATTCAGTGGTGAATTTGAAAGCTAAGAAATTCTGTTGTAACTTTTGAATAATTAAGTACAGAATTCGAAAGTACTGAATTCGATTGAAATGTCTGATAAATGCAATGATTGAAAGCCGAAAGGCATAAATATAATAATTTCTTCCCCTTCTTCACTTCCTCATCCTCAATCACAACCCTACTGGATATGGAAGAACCTCGCAGCAACCGCTTGAACTTCTTCCCACTGTCTCCATGATTTTGAATCCACTTAATCGTCCCCTCCCCCAATGCCAACCTAGGGCAGTTCTTTGGCGGCAAAGTTCTGCATTATCGCGTCTTCATGGCTTGTCTTTCGGGTTCGTTTATGGGCTTTGGATAGGTACTATGACCCTAGATCCGAACCCGAACGCGAAACCGAACCCGATACCGAGCGCAATAACCCGAATCCGAATCCGAACTCGACTCCGAGCCCACAAAACCGACTTGAGCTTCTTCAACCTACTCCCAACTTGTTGAAATCAGATCACTCAACTACATTGAACTGAACTAACCGAGCAGACTGTCGTGGTTTTCTACCGCCACCGCCACCGCCACCGTCACCGTCAAGCCGATCTCTAGCTCGATTACTTGTTAATGGCGATCAAATGGCTCTATCTCTATCTGTGAGAAACCCCAATAAAGTTTCAATTTTGCTGCAGCCCTCTATCTACTCTAAATCTCATTTGATAGCAGCATTCGATTTCCATGGCGAGCTCTACTCGAGCGCAGAGTCACATGTTCTCGGAGGAGGAGGGCAAAAACGACGCCGTCCAGGGGGAGGGGAAGTGCGCTTGCCTTGTGGTTGCTCTTTGTCCCTGTCTCGTCTGCATCATTCTTCTCCTTATCGTACTGTCTATAGTCCTTATTGTCAAGTTTCATTTCTTCTGCCACACCCCTCTTCACTCGCTCCTGTACAAGAAAAGTTGCCATTAAAGGCCCAAGAGAGAGTTTTCAGTTTTAGAAAATTTTTATTGTTACCTAGTAGAGGAGACATGTTGGATTTGGGTCATAGAGGTTTCTCTAGCCTTCCTGGAACTGATTCAGGTTCTGAAGATGAAAGCGACGTTAACGGAGAGGATAGAGGTGAGAAGGTTCAGTCAATTGCAGATCCAGATGAAGTTGAGAAGGTCTGCAAGGTGATCGACGAATTGTTCGCATTGGATCGTAACATGGAGGCCGTTTTAGATGAATGTGGAGTCAATTTATCGCATGATCTGGTTGTGGAGGTATTAAATCGATTCCGCCATGCTAGAAAACCAGCATTGAGATTCTTCTTCTGGGCAGGAGACCAGCCGGGATTTACCCATGATTCAAGGACTTATAATTCGATAATGAACATATTAGCAAAGACCAGACAGTTTGAGACTATGATCTCCATGCTTGAGGAAATGGGTGCTAAAAAGCTCTTGACAATGGAAACTTTTACTATTGCCATGAAAGCTTTCGCTGCTGCAAAGGAGAGGAAGAAAGCTGTAGGAATCTTTGAGTTGATGAAGAAGTACAAATTTAAAGTTGGTGTTGACACTATTAACTTTTTACTTGACAGTCTTGGAAAAGCCAAGCTTGGGAAAGAAGCAGAAGCTCTTTTTGAGAAGCTGAAAAACAGGTTTACTCCCAACTTGACAACTTATGTGATTCTGCTTAATGGCTGGTGCAGAGTGAAGAACTTAATGGAAGCAGGGAGGGTATGGAATGACATGGTTGATAAAGGGTTTAAGCCTGACATTGTTGCTCATAACACCATGCTTCAAGGATTGCTGAAGAGTAGGAAAAGATCAGAAGCAATCAAGCTGTTTGAGGTTATGAAGGCCAAAGGTCCGTCTCCTAATCTCCTAAGTTATACAATTATGATTCGTGATTTCTGCAAGCAATCGAAGATGGAAGAAGCAGTCGAGTATTTTGGAGAAATGCTTGATGCTGGATACAAACCAGATGCTGCAGTTTACACATGTTTGATCACTGGTTTTGGCAACCAGAAAAGGCTTGACACAGTTTATAAGCTGTTGAAGGAGATGCAAGAAAAGGGTTGTCCTCCTGATGGGCGCACCTACAATGCTCTAATCAAATTGATGGCAAGCCAGCGAAAGCCAGAAGATGCCACAAAGATATACAAGAAGATGATTCATGATGGAATCGAGCCCTCAATCCCCCCCGTATAACATTGAAAATGGAGTCGTTCGTTCCG
>NW_019014674.1:267288-291789 GCF_000150535.2 Carica papaya
ACCCTTGCATATGTGTCCGAGCTACCAGTAACAAAAACAGTTCCATTGGCATTATATGCACAACACAGTATTCGACGAATCTGGGGATTATTGCTTGCAGGGGTTCCATTGGTAGAGGGACCATTGCTTTTGCCTGAAGACAATTTATCAGTTTCTATATGAATTATTACCAATCAAAAACAAAATCAGCAAGAATACAGAAGCAATCATCTAACCGCTGATGGCATCGGAAGGCCTTGGTACATAAATAACTGGCCTAGTGTGTGAAGATCTAACATCCCAGATTCGACAAGTTCCATCATCGGATGAGCTACATTATTAGTAAAGTCAAAATATCAATGCAAAATAATAAAAACCTGCCAGGTGATGTTGTAATACTATCCTTGCCCGAAATATGAATCCCAAAAGTTTAAAAGGAAGCTTCTTTTTTTTAGAAAGAAAGAAAGGATCTCAGAGAAAGATACTTTTAAGAGTCAGAAGTGGATCACGTGACATTAAAGAGAACTGACTTTGAATTAAATTATTCCACTTAAAATAACCACACAGATCAATTAATTGGAAAAAAAAAACAGCTAACTGCAATGACTCTAGAAGTGGAGCTCACGATAAAAGCTGGAAAACAGAGCTGGGCTTGGGACTAAAGGCAATGGCAGTAACAGCTCCAGTATGCCCATGTAAAACTGAAATTGGCACTCCATCTGGCAAGCGCCACTGTCAATAACCAATAAGAATTACTCAGTTGTATTAACCTAATAATGAGTAACTCAAAAGCTACTACAAGTATCCTTACAACGCGGATCACAAAATCATTTGAAGCAGATGCCACCAAAGCATTGTTTGAACTTACAGCCAAATCTGTTATGTCACCCTTCAGTTCATAAAACAACTAAGTGAGACATAGCTTTAAAAGCTACATTGACCCTACGACACACCACATAGGCAATATAACTCACTTCATGTCCACGGCAGCTAGCCAAGCAAAAGGCAGTTTCCATTGACCAAATTTTTACAAGACGATCATCAGAACCGGTAATAACATATCTCCCAGAGCGATCAAATATGGCTACAAGATACAAGCATGGCCATCATATCAGTCCTTTCCTTTCTCAGAAAAAAAAAATATGGCATACAAGAAAAGAATTGAAAAGGGCAAAAGATTAAGAACAACTTCTCTAACCAATTCTCATCAGCCCCCTTAACAATAAATTCCCCAAGTTTACTAAATGTTAGAGGATGCAAAGCATTATATTAATATGTTAAATCAGGTTATTTGTCCTCAAGTACACCAACCAAATTACTTTCACTGGAAACTAATGATTTTTCTCTTACCCTCTCACCCCCAATGTAATACTCATCCAAGAGTAACATACTATAGAAAAATCACAGGCAGAAATACCCAAAATGGAGATATCAGTTGCCATCTGTTTGGTCTGGATCTAACTTACATCCTACAAAACTTTTTCAACAAGAGAATATGAAGAAAATGAAGTAAAACTATATAAGTTGCTTTAGACCTATTTACTTAACCCTGAAAGTTCATAGCAGACAAATCATATTAGGAAGTTCTACTTATGAAATTTTCAAAGATAAGAAGAGGCATAAAGAAGTCTGCAAGCCAAGCTTTTGGCACCATTGCTATTATCTTAAGCCAAACACTCTCCCCAAGAAAATTGATCTAAAAAACTGATCTTCGCATTATAACCAATCTTACAGAAGAACTAGGCAGAAACTACATCAGCATAGCTGTAAGTACACAATTATAATTTGAGAGGATATATGAACATCATTTGCTAGAGTTGGATAACGAGGACACCAATATTTGAAATGCAAGTTCATAGGACAGGAAGACCACACCGCAATAGACAGCATCACGATGTCCCCTAAGCTTTTTTATATTTTGCATCTTTTGCACCATGGTTGATGGCTTAGCAATGGCATAACATGCAGAACGAATGGATGGGGCACGATGGTGCTTTTTGAAACCTCCACCAATTTCTCTCAGACTTAGCCCACGAACTTGATCAGCTTGCATGTGTGGCCAGCGCAAGAAAGCTGGCAGGGGCTTAACTTTCTGATATACTGGATTTCTATCACCTGCAAAGATAGAAAGGAAAACTTCGAGAACAATAAAAAAATATCAGGTAAAAATCTACGGGAAGAGGAAGAGGATCCTGAAAGCAGATATAATTAACACCAAGAAATACTTGGTAAAGTCAAGTTTATCACGTGCAGAAAAGAAAGGAAACCTTTCTGAAACAATCCAGATAAGATAAAGTCAAATTTAGAAGGTCTCAAGCAGAATCCAACATTTCTACTCTATTTTGGTTGAATAAGATTGGGCTCGTTAAGAAAAAACCAACAACCTTGAGTAAGAAAGTACTCAAATTTCTCACTGAAACTCTCTAGATATCTATTCTTCCCTTCAAACTATCATTTTATGGCGTGCAACAAGAGCATAAATAATTAGTACCTTGTGAATAGGAACAAGTAATAAAGAATACAAGCAGCTCATGTGACAATACAACAGACACCCATGAACAAACAAAAGATCTAAACATGAATAAAATACTTAGCTACGCAGCTATATCTTCTTCCCATGAGTGAATCTCTTGTAGACTGCCACCAAATTGAAAAATTCCTCACCCCTAAATCTAAATCTGGCAAATTTGTACGTACTGATTTTTGCTGACTAATATATTATTCCCCTCTCCATATGGCCCTTGTCCTCAAGCGCAAAGGTGGGGTAGCATACAGCAAAGTGATCCAGAGCTTCCCAAAATGCATTAGCAGGAGAGAAATCTTTCCAATGAATCAAAGCCTCATCAAATAGAGGTTCCTCAGCTCCTTGAATGCTCTCTAGAGGAAGTTTATTGTTGTAAAATTCGGCTCAGAGGACAATGGGCAGACTGCTAAGAACACCATATGTGCTCTTGGTTATAGTTCATGGATGTGGATTAATAGGAACTGGAATTTTTTACAAGTGGTGCAGAGTCAGGTTCTAGTTTGATCATTAGTGAACTGACATGCCTTTTTTTTTTTAAATATCAGACAAGAAATGTTATTCATAAAGGTATCAAGGGGATACCGTCCATGTACAAAGTATATATTACAATTCTATTAAGTGGTCCATGATCCACCCAAAATCATCTCAATCTTTGATGTCATGACCTAATAAAATAGAACGAAAAATAGATCCGCCTATTGTTAATTTTTGTAATATTAGTCTCTATACTCTCAAAACCTCTTGCATTTCTTTCATTCCGCACAACCCAGTGTACTGACAGACCTTTGAAAGACATCTTGCCTAGAATTTTCTCCATTGCACGCACAAAGAAGGTAGGATCTGGGGATGATTAAGAGGGGAGTCATGACAGTTCTTCTTGGAATATCGCTTTCACCGAGAACCTCAATGATTTAGAGTTTGAAGATTAAATTGTCTTATGGCACTGCTCAAGGAAGCTAATAGGTAGTCTCTGATCAGTGACATACCTCTCTGGAAATTCAACAAGAGGGGTAAGTTTCCCTTGAAGTCCTGCTACCTACATACTTTCTTCTACCAGAATTCGGACTTTTTCTGCAGAAACAGGTTTGGAGACTAAAGCATCCCCTGATATTGTTATTTTGAGAGGGAGGCCATGTGGTTTAAGCTTCTCCCATGTGGCTCCAACATTTCAAGCAACATCCAATCTTTTCCAAAGTATTCAACAGATTGATTAAAGCACTCCACAAAAAGCAACCAACACCACTAGAATGTTCAGCCTAATTTGGGTTGAGTTGAATATTGAATTGAATTTTCATTGAAACTATCAAATTAAAGTCAAGTAAACTACGAAGTTAAGTTACATACAATTCAGAAGCGAAAAAGAACCAAATCCCAGCAGTGTAGGAACATCAGCTGCATTTGGAGTATTTTGCCCAATCTCGCCACGCAAAGGAGAGGCTGAATACAGAATCAGTTGCTTTAGAAGCTTTACCAAGTGATCCTTCTCGATGTGAGGATACCTAATGGTAACAAAATGGCAACTTGATAAGTCAGAAGAAAATAGCATGACTCACCATGAAGAAATGAGTTAAATATCTTTTGAAAGGAAAAGAAATATTTTAGATAAGGAAAGAGGAAGTACAATCATAGGAGGATAAGCTAATCCAAAAAGAAAGACAGGAACAGGGGAAAGATAAACAAACAAACAAACATTAGAAGATAAAATATATTAATATAAATCAAAACAAAGAACATGTTGATATCCACACATAAATTTTGAAGTAGGAGCTTTCTACAAGCTTGGCCTCAAAATATGTGTACAAAACTATGGACCCAATATATCCTGCTGGTCTATCCCCAGTCATATTAAACTCTAGGAATAACTACTTACAGTCTTTAGATCTTGTATCCAAATTCCTAAGAATACTATTTATGTTATTTCCGACATCCATCTAGGTAGTGCCGATAGAAGAGTGTTAGAATACATCAGTACACATTGATTTGAAAAAGGTTTGCGGACTCTTACCATCTTTAAGCTTGGGTAAACTACTTATCTGAACATACATGCATGAAAATTGAATATTTGGAATAAATTTCACAATGAAGTTCTAAAATTAAAATAAAATGAGAAGCATAACTACCTCTCCACCAACTTATCATAACTTAATGGAAAAGAGATTCCATCATCACTATCATTCCCACTATGTGTTCCACTTCTTGAAAACCAAGCATGATATCTTCTGGGTAGAAGCTGATGTTCCAGAAGCTCATTACACAAGTGTCCAAAAGTTCTCTTGCAAGGACCAGCGGACAAGAAATGCATAATAAGAAAGTAAATTTCTCTGTGGTCTATATGCATATTGCTTCCAACAGCATCACCAGTAACTATCTCCTGTTGCTCACACCGAGAGTTCTCCCGCACCACATGTGAGATTTTAAAAGATGCCTTGCAAAGAGAAGATTCACCACCAGAAGATCTACACTTCCGATTCATATTCTTCATTCTGGACGACAGAAGAAACACTGTCACATACTTTTGTCGTAACTGATACGATTAATTATTATATATGCAGACAAGACATTGGCTTAAAAACAAGCAGCATTACAAATAACATTATGTACAAAAAGAAAAGCAACTATTCTTTCTCAATTGAGACTTATGAGTGCTATTGACCCAACAAAAAATAGTCTAAGTAATTAGTTGTTACCAATTATCCAAAAATTTAACTTAGTTGGAATGAACTAACGTTATTGTTTATATTCTAAGAAGGAATTCCACATTGCTCAAAAAGATATGCTTAAATCAGCATAACGATTTCAGTTACTTAGGGCCTATTTGATCCAACTAGTTTGTGTGCTATAAGTTGTTAAAAAGTATTGTAGAAGTTATTTTCAATAAAAGCAGTATATTGTTTGTTAAACTAGTTGGAAAACTGTTGTTGATATAAAATATGATATTGTGTTCAATTAATCATGACAAAGAATTAGTACCAAGTGTTGAAATAATTAAAAATTGCATATTAATAAAAGATAAATTATATGAATTATTTAAATATCATTTGAATTTTCCAATAATTTACATATTATTTTATTTAATTATTTTATCTATTTTACTCAACTAAACTTTTTATTTTTAATCATCAGTAATTAATTTTTAAAATAAAAATATATACGTAACTTATAATAAATAAAATTATTAGAAACAAAGTATTATTATTTTATTTTAAAATTATTAAATTAATGAAACATGTAATTAACAAATATACTCATTAATAATATTATTACCTACTATAACACAAGTCATATCTTAGAAACATATATTTTCAACTTTAGATTTTACCATTATTAAAAGGCAAAGACAAAATCCATTAAGAACAATTATATTTTTTACGCCTGCAAAAACTTTTATATTTCGCAGCAAAAGTCTGGCCAAATGGATATTTGTAAATTTTTTACGTAAAAAGTAAACAGTTATGCATTTAGATAAAGTGTTGATTAAAAAAGATAAGTAATTATTTCTAGTAAAAAGATTAATTAAAAACATGTACTTATTATAAATATTTTATTGCTTATATTACCATATTATTGTTAATTTTAAGAAGATATCAAGAAGGTGATTAGATAAACTGATCAAATAAAAGAATAAGAACCTAAAAAATTTAACTAAAGTCAACTCTAGAAACCAATAAGCGTAATGCTGCTTATGTTACCAAAACTGAAGGTTAGGTGGGATGCTTAAAACAGTTATAAGCAGCAAAAAACAAACTCAATCACTATCAAACTCATCTCTCAGATGCAAGTGAGATTAACGCACTTAACACATAACACAAATCAAACAAGACATGGCAGACAATCTAAACTTAGAACCTTGACTCCAATACCACATCAAGACTTAGTTTTAGAAAGTCGATTCTTACTACTTATGTCCTCTCTATTCATCCTCTCTATTCATATCAAAAGATTGACAATACAATTACCAACATTCTGTCACTAAGTCCTACAAAATAAGTGAAAAATAAAAAAGAAAATAAGAATGGAAAAACAAAAGGCCTAAACGTAAAAGCTCCTTCCAATCTCTTTGCAAGCTAGATAGTGAAATATTTCTGAAAAATCCGTGTCCCCCAAGGAGATGCCAAAAACACAACCATATCCCAAGCAAAGAAACCGATGCAGCATAAAGCTTAGTTAATTCCTTTCGTCAAGACAACATAAAATGGTAGTTAAGAGAGCTTCGGAGGCTGTTTCACTTCCATTAAATTTTGCTTTGTAGTTGCTAGATCTCCGATAGGGATATTGTATGAAACCTCATTGAAATTTTGGCTTGTACCTAATGTAACAGTATTTTTTTGCTTGAACATAATAATCTTGATGCCTTATTGAATTACTTTCTCATAAAGAAAAGATTTAAGTATATGCAATGCATGGGTCATATAGGGACGCTTGATGTGCCAAACACATTAAATCCAGTCTCTTGTACTTAATGCTTGAATTTGTTAAAAAACAATCAAGTCTTGAAATGTATCTTGGCATATTGTCATTTCCCATCTTTAGTCTAATTTCTTAGTTCCACCCATCACATATTAGATTTTTTCCACAGGCTAAAAGTTGTAAACTTAGAAAGACCAAGTTCAAGGACCCAAATATAAATAAACAAAGATACACCTAAGTAGTAAGAGCCCTCTCACTGCAACGCCACCTCTCCCAGCTGAATTGATGAATTCTCATATTCCACATGTTAAAATGCAGTTTCTCAAATTCACAGGTCCTTGTAGAGTATTGAAAGAGAATCCACTTCAATCCCTAGTACCATGAGAAATTACATTCGATGGACCCGAAACGAGTCCACTGAGATTATAATATCCTGATATAGCTTAAGTAAACAAGGAAATAAAACAATGAGCAACTGAGTTTTCTATTTATCGCGGTACGACGTCTTTATTACTTTCTCTTAAAATTCTACCTGAATTTATTAACTGAATTTCCTTAAAACTTTTGGGAAACCAAAGTCAGCAGCGCCAATTACCTTAAGGATAACGAATCAATCACCTTTAGTAAGCAATAACTGCTTCAACACAAAATTACTCTCAATGAACTACACTAACAGATAATAAATCGACTGCTTTTAGTAAGCCATAACCTACTCAAGCTGAAATTTCCTCTAAACTTGAATGTTTCAGCCACTAGAATAAGCAGATGACCAAACTAAAAAGAGTAAGAAACCACAGCAAAAATTGGGAAGACACAGAAGCAGTCGCCTCCTCCAAATCCCAAAACAATCATTAGATACCTCCAAACATGAAATTCTCACCAGCTTCCAATTAAAAAATGGCATAAACATCAGAATTAAAGGACTGGAGATCTGATCAACGACACATGTAACACCACAAAACGAAACCTAAACAAAGACTTCCATTCACAGCGCCGAGAAATTACCTTTAGTAGAGCAGCCGATTTCGGTATCGAAAACAATCGCGCGAGCAGCAGTTGATAGCGAGAGCTTGAGGTTTGGAAATCAACAGAGGAAAAAAAAATTCAAAAACAAAGCATGAAATTCAATAGCGAATTCGAGAGCTCTAGGTTCAGGGATATAGAGAAATAAAAGCAGTTACATTTTGTATGTTGGCTCTGTTTGCTTGGAGAATTTTCTGGTGTGGCTTTATTTTTCATACATGTGCAGTTAAGAGCAGAGACAAGAAGAAGAAGAAGAAGAAGAGAGAAATGGAGGGATTCATATATACATATTCGTTAAATAAAATATAATAATTATATATTTGAAAGAATTCTCCACTGTATGTATAATTTTGTTAGAGAGAAAAATCGGAGTCGAGAGTAAATACGCTTGGCCATATTAGATAATTAGGAACCTCAAAAGATTGCAAAGACAAAATGCTCCCTACCCTTGAACAGGAATCCAGTGGAAAATTCTCAATTCGAAGCAGGGGTATATTTGTCTTTTCATCTAACGTGAGATAGTACCGCCAGTTGTGTATTCACCCACTTTGGTTTTTATACTTCCAGCTTCATATTTATTTTTCTCCCTTTTCTCACGACGCCTTAGTTGGTACAGGTCTCGGATCAGTTGAATGTGTTCCACTTTTTGCAACGGAAATTCAAAAATAAATGAAATCTTTTACTTGATTTTAGTAATTAATTTATCAGGAATTATATGGTATTTATTATTAAATTTATTAAAATTAATCAAATAAAAAATTATTTCTATTATTTTATCATAATGTTTCTCACTCAATAAAGCAATTCTTACAAAAACAAAAATTACTTTTTATGTAAAATAAAATGTAATAACTGGTAACATGCTAAAATGCAACTAAACCTTATGAATTTATTTATAAACATCCTCACATTTACACTCGATGTTTTTTTCTCGAGCTGAAAATTTCTATAGACATTATAACTTTAATTTTGAACAAAAATTTGAGATACATTATTTGTATTTATGGATGCTTTTATTAATTCAAGTAGATAAGAAGAATATTAACACCTAAAAAAAGTGTCTTTTTAAACCAAAGAAAAAAAAATTAAATAAATAAGTAAGATATTATCATTGTGATCTAAAAATTCAATAAAGGAAAATAACTAAAAAACATATATTTTAATTACATACACAAAAGATTACAAATTTTGTTGTTTAATGGTAGTTCATTAGTGCTGTAATTTTTCTTAAAAAAATTTTACAACAAAATTTATAAAAAATTTATTTTTACATAAAATAGAATATAATAATTCAAAAGATAATAAAAAATATTTTTAAATAGAATGCAATAAAATCTTAAGAATTTTCTTTTATCACGTATGAAAATTACAGTACTAATAAATTTATAAAGGATTTATTTTTACGTAAAATAAAACGTAATAACTCCGAATATAATAAAAAATATTTTAAATTAAAATGCAACAAAATCCTAAGAATTTATTCATAAACATTCTCACATTTGCACTCTTCTTGTTTTTTTCTTTTAAGCTAAAAATTCTTGTGCAACCTCATAATTTTAGATTCGAACAAAATTTTGAAATACATTATTTATATTTATGGATGTTTTTGTTGACTTAAGTAGATGGAAAAAATATTATTATCATAAAGAGTCTTTTTTTCTTAGAAAAAATAATTAAAAAAATGAGTAAGATACATATTATCATATTCGGAAATTCAATGAAGGGAAATAACTTAAAAACATATGTTTTAGTTATATATACACCAAGATTGAATTATTATAAAATGGCAACAAAATTATTGCGCGGCACATAATAGTATTTTAAGTAAAAATTGAGCTACTGCAATTTTGAGTGAATATCACTCAGATTTGATTTGTTGAATTATCGCAAAATGTTAACTGCCTAATCACGTAGACATCCAAAACATGACAGATTTCCGGAATTACATTGGGACAGAGCAAATGCATTCATAAAAAATCAATGTTCATATCAGAGAAGGGGAAAACCATGAAAATTTCAAGAAAAACAACCACTTCAAATGTTTTTGCACTTTAAAAGGGAAAGATTCCAATCAGCACAATACAGCTTTCTATTCAAATTTAATTTCATAATATAATACAAGACGGCTGCAGTTGTAAGTACTTTTGTTGCAAAGCAAACTCACTACAATAACTCAAGGCATTTCTGTAGAAGTTAGTAATGATCTATCCTGTAAATTACTTACATGTTTATTTTTCTCAATGGAGTTACAGTCCCGAACTGACCCTAGTCCTTCAGAAAGATTTTGCTTCACTTCGATAAATCACAGAATTCATGCATCAGATAAAACGAATATCAAAGGAGCGTGGATCTATCTGCCACACATTTAACGTTGCATACTCCTCTAGACATTCCTTCAATTGAGCTTCACTGTATCCCTGTTGATAAGGAAACTCAATGAATTAGAATATTTCTCTTTGAAGTCAAACTATTGCACATATACAAAAAAAAGTCATGAAGCCAAGCCATCAAGAATTAAAAGATAATAACCAACATCATTAGAAAAGAACACATCAGTTTGTATAGTGGGATATACCAGAACCTATATTGGATGCACAATTTGAATATAGAGATCAATCTAAATTAAGATGCATGTGCTAGGCAAAATGGACAGATCGATTAGCATTTTTTTTTTTTAATTTTCATCGGTTGCAGTAAAGCACTGGATAATTGTATAATATAAAATAACATAAAGACAGTCCAGAAAATATTGTACTACTACTCAGTGCTCTGGTTGGTGCACAAAATAAATGACTAATTATTATTAAGTTATTACGCAACTTCTAATTGTCATGAGTTTCTTCTGGATGCATCAAACTTTCGTGTCCACTACCAAAATTTTAAATTAACAAACATGGAAATAGCTGGTATTCTGGTAACTTGTACTGTACCTATCTAGTAAAATGAACAAACACTAACTAATAGATAATGTTCTTCACCCAAGTTTCTTACATTGAAGATCAATATCATTTCTTTTGGGGGCCATACCCATAATGAGGTACTCAATAATCATAATTAAATATGTGGGCATAGTTCACACTTACTGATTCTCATGTATGATACTAATTCCAACATATATATGGACTTCATTTTCCTGGCATAGGAGCTGAGTTAAGATGAAACTAAACATTTGACCGAGTGCATTTCAACAACTCCAGTAAGTATGTTAACCCCCTTCCCATTAAAAAGATTAAAAACAACAAACAAAAACATGAGGATTTTTGCAGCCATTTTTCTCACCTGACATCTACAGAATGGGAATTCTGTAATCAAGGTAACCATGCATCAAATTCAACTCCATAGTTAAGAACTGTACCTTTCTAGAAATCCAGTTTAGGGCATTAGCATAGCTCACTTCTGTCTTGTCAGTCCTTGCAGCTTCATCTCGAAGGATTGAATAGATATCAGAGATAGCATCCAGGCCAGATTTCTGACGGTCATCAGTATACAAAGAGAATTTTGACATCTGCATTAACCTAAGTGCCTCATCCACGTCACTCTGTGCCACAGTCTCTGAAAACCGTAGTCTTGCCAGTGCCTGTGGATAGACTTTAGTTAATATCATCTGGAACATTGCAACTCAAAGTCACAAGCAACAGCAACATGCCAAGCAGCACACAATCAACCGCACAAATGAACAATTGGATTCCATTCTCTACCTATAATTTTTAACATGAAAACTGAGTGTAAGCCCAGAATCAGTACAACTAGCACATAATTCAGGACTCATCTTTCCACATCACCGAATGACACCCTTAAACATTCCCAGCATGGAGCAACTCGACAAATCAAAGCAGGTGCATCTATTTCAAGGGTAAATAAATGATATCAGACTTACAGCTGATATTCGCAGAATGCTAAGCAGAGTTCGCGCGGTTGTATAGGAATGTGGGGCATTCGTTTCAGCTTCTTCTCGCCGAATGTTAGAATATGCTGTAGCAATATATTCTTCCAGCTCCCTTGGAACACAAGGGGACAATCTCCTTGCAGCTGAAATATATGCACTACAAACCAAAACATGAAAATTCAGTTTAAAAAACATTCCCTCTATAGATGAGCATCAAAAAAATGCATAAACAAAAGATAGTGCGAATAAGTATTAATTTACCAAAAAAGGGAAAGTAAAATATTTGTTTCTTCAAATGAACATAAAACAAAAGCATTATTCACACCATATGTTTACAGCAATCAATAATGATGGCTTTCATATAAAAGCACCCATGTCGTCATGTTATATATGTGTCTCTACCAGTATTAACAACCAAAACCAGAACCCACATCTTCAGGTGGAAATATTTCCAAAAAATAACACACCAGTTTGTCAGTAGTCTTCAGTGCAAAATACTTACCGAAGAATAGAAGGCTCAAGTGGAGTGAACCCAAGGGCAGGAGATTCTTTATTCTGATGCACATAAACGACATGCCTAGCCATTTCAAGATCGCAATCCATGTCAGCTCGATCTAGGATCAGCCACAGAAGGTCAAATCTTGACAGAAGGGCTGGTGGAAGATTTATATTTTCAGCTGGAGTTCTCCTTAGATCATATCTTCCCCTTCACAAGTGAACCAACTCAATAATTAACACTTAAGATCTTGCATGCAAATATGCATTTTCATGCAAAGTTCTGTACTTTTCATGAGAATGACTGTTGTAGGTCAAAATAAACAATCAACAACATCAAGAAACAATATGAATACCAGGCTGGATTAGCTGCAGCAAGAACAGCAGTTCTTGCATTCAGAGATGTGGTTATCCCAGCCTTGGCAATGCTAACAGTCTGCTGCTCCATAACTTCATGTATTGCGGTACGATCTGACTCATCCATCTTGTCAAACTCATCAATTGCACAAATACCCATGTCTGCCAGGACCTGAAACATAATCAACATCAACATCATTAAACTGCAGAGATCATCGAAAGGGAAACTAAACAAAAGGCTTACATTTGTGACGGCACATAGGTGGCTTATAAAAGAAAATATTTATCCTCTCACAAGAAAAGACAAATATATTGAACAATTGCTCTTAAAACTACCATATCACCAGAAAAAGATCTCCTTCCAGGATATTGATTAAATTCATATTACGTGCAATAGGACAATATGATATTTACATTTTCTTATTCCGCCCAATAATAGAATGATTACAATACTGTACCACATATAGAATAGACTTTCAGCAGAGAAATGTATATGTATCTCACCAGAGCTCCCCCTTCCAGGACCATCTCATTTGTTACTGGGTCTTTTTGAACTGCTGCAGTCAGACCAACTCCACTGCTTCCTTTTCCTGTGGTGTATACCCCCCTCGGTGCCACATTTATTATGTGCTTGAGAAGCTGACTCTTAGCAACTCCAGGATCTCCCATCAGACATATATGTAAATCCCCTCTGATCTGCATTTACATTAAGCAACATTTGAAGAATTTGATGTGCCAGAAATAAAAAACTGATAAATCATAAAATGACTAGAACAGAAAGCAATGCATGTTCAGAGTCCTCCTACAGATTGAATGTAAAAAACTGACCACCTTAACTGAGGAAGTAACCTAGAAGGGACCTAACAGAAAGAATATACTGAAGCCTTTGAAACTAAAACCTTCTAAGAAATAATAATGAGAAATTGTGCAACTCTCTGTGGTCTTTCAGCTTGATCTTGTACTTTATCACGTTAAAAAGAAACCTTAATCACGTTAGATGAGTAGGATCATCTAGTACGATGGCAAAATACCTTCATCCCATCCTTCAACTTCCGGTGAGGAGCGCCCACAAGAAGTAGAAGTAAAGCTTTTTTAATATCTTCATGACCATAAATTTCGGGTGCTAATGATCGTGCTAACTTATCATAAATGTCACCATCCTCAGCTAATCGTGCAATTTGTTCTTCCTCGTCTCCTCTAAGTTCATACCTGCAAGAACACAACTAAGCGTGTCAACAACTCTTTCTTGCTTCAACTTGGGGAATGTTAAATAAATGAGGAATTGTAAGATAAATCATCATCCAAATAAATCAATCAGTAATTTCTGAATTTGCCATCAGAAAGTGCCTAAAATAAGGAAAAAAACATTCATAAGCCATGCCATGTATGACAAATCCTGAATGGTCTTAGTATCAGATACAATAGTACATACATTTCTGCATCATATCCCTTAATTGCAATTTTTATTATTCCAGTAAATTAAGCTTCTGTTTTAGACACGAGTTTCTGCATACTACATGAATTAGAAAGCATTAGAAGATTGGACATCCGAATGCTCGAATGCTGCCTTATGGTAATCAAGAATTAGAGATTGACTTACTCCTCATATTTTTTCTTGAAATGTGTGATAGACATGGCCTCCAAATATGTATCTGCAACTAAACCAGCACGCAATGCCCTAAAACCAGTATAAGGAATTGGAAGAAAGATCCCTGATAATTCAACAACATCGCCTGGAGCTACCTGAAAAAATTCAAAATTTGTTTGCTAAAAACTGGACATACCAGTAGGATAAAATAGCAATTACCACAGTAAGAACAGATATGCAGCCATAACATTTCAAAAGGAGCAATTTTAAATCTTTGTATAAAAAGCAGGGATGAAACTTTGAAAACTGCAATTATTCAGGTTGATGAATTATTTAGCATTAATAATCATCACGATCAAATTATTCACTGACTCGTCTTTTATCCTCCGTCTTGGAATATAGTAACAATGGCTCATAGGGACAACCAAATTGAGTAGTCCATTCACTATTATGCTAGCTGTTAGGTAACGGCATTATTTTGATGGCTTTCCTTCATGCTAGCGTATAGATAATAGCTTATGTTGTACTGATGTCAGGCAATGGGAGTTAAAAGAAACAGTGTTCCCTATTTCCATGGAGTGAGTAACAAGCTGACCTTTCTTGTAAGTTCTCCTCTAAAATGAACTGTCATTGACCGTGGAATGTGGCCTTTTGGAACATGTTCAGCCAACTCTTGAATCTTGGCCTGGAAAAATCATTTTTACCACCAAAACTTCTGTATAACTGATTTATATTTGAAATATAAAATACAAATATAATCAGATTAAAGGGAAAACCTCCTGAAACTTCAGGAACTTTGATGCTCTGAGTTGAAGAATCAGGTTTCCCTTTACTCGGTTTGTTTTGCAGCGCCTGGATGGACACTCAAACAAGGGCATGAAGACTCGAGCAGTTACTTCCTGTTTGGAGCATAAGACGAAAAGAAACATGAAAAATGAACTTGTCAGAAAATAATCAATCCATTTAATGCCCCAGGAGAAAAAAATAGACTCCAGATAGAATAATTATTTCCCCCCACCCCCCAGGCAAAAGAAAGGATATAACTTTATAAGAAATTTCACATGAAACTAATATTTTCCACCCAAGAATGCACCAGTTGAGAAAGTTCCGATGTGATAACACTAATTACCTGGTAAATTTCAAAACAACATTCTTCACATGTATATACAGCAACCTGCATCAGTGGCTTAACATCTGAACAACGAGTTACAATACCAGATATTCTTACAAGCTGACCAATATTAGAAGCCTTGACCTCCCTAATAGTAAATGCTCGCCCCTTCGAAGGTGCTCTGATATAAACCTCACTGGATCAAGATGGGAAAGAATTTATTAGGCAATTACATTTAATTAAAATATCAAGGAGCATTTCTAGCATCAATAAGAAGAATAGAATACATTTTTATAGACTACACAAAAACTACATTATATTCAAAAACAGCAACTAGAGTAATATGGACCATGTCATTCTTTAGCAATAAGCTCTACTCTCAACTCCCTCTCCACCATCATGTCATATAGGCAATTCTTTCAGTTGCCACATTATGATGAAATCAAGCTACATATAGTAACACTATAGAACTCAAATAGGCCATTTAAAAGAAACTTAGCAGTCAATCAATCTGTTAGATCAATTAGATACATAACCCAAAGAGATCATCATCAGGGGTTGGATATGCTTCAGTCAGGATTTTAGCAAAAAGGGCTCCACATTCGAGCTTACAAGTAACGTTTAATTTCTGGAGGCATCTTCTCAAGGGAATCAGAAGCGTCAGCACTATCTGGCCTATCCTCATTTCTCTGTGTCATCAATATGTCATGATCATCATCATGAAGTGCCTCCATTGGCTCTGGCATGAGCTCATCAACTGCAGCAGAAAATATTGCAATGTATCTGCGGGTATTTTCAGTAACCCGACTGAAAAATTCTTCATCCAGGTCCTTGTACTGTCAAACATTTGCAGAGTAAAATCCTAAATCTCTCCATAAGGGAATAATTCAAAAGTTACTAAGATAATACCAAGAGCAGAATGGCCAGACCAAGAAACTTACGTTAAATAAGTCCTCAAGATCAATATGGATAGCTCGAATTTTGCGGTTTGCAACTTCTTGCTGATAAGTAACAAAATTAGGATTAATCTTTCAAGAAAAGACGACAGATTATGGATTTTCCTAACAATCACAATAATTATAATATTGAGAATGGAAACTAGGAGACTCTTTGCCCGATTACTTTAATTGATAGTATATATGCATAATTGTAATTAACAAAAATGTTTCAATAAAAAAAAAAAGTCCGTTTCTAACCTAGAACATTATTCTCGGTGGCCAACCCGAGATCTAGGGTTTCAGAGAAAAATGACGACAAGGAAAGAATATGATAGATAAAATGGAACTCACTAGGATTTCCATGTACTTAGCTCTGCCATTCGCATCCGCGAAGTTCGAAAGGAACTCCTTCGCGAGTTCTGGAAAAAGACAAAGGACGTAAAGAAAATGAAAAGGCGAGGAACTGATACAATCGCACACCAAAGAGAAAGGAGGAGCGACATGTTACCTTTTTCTGCATTGAAGTCAAGGTCCTTCATTGTTCACCTCTCACAGTCACACAGAACGAGCGAGTCGGGTGAGAGAGAGCGAGAGAGAGAGATAATGGGAATGAAAGAGAAGGCTGAAATTGGCGGCAAAATGCGAGAGAAGAAAGTTTGGCGGGAAATTTAGGAAGGTATATGATAGTACAGTTATGATTTGTTGTGGCCGAGTTTATTATAAGATGGTATGTTCTGACTTGATGATCAGTTGGGATTATTATAAGGCCACAACATAGAATTCTAACTACTTGGTGAAATTTATTTATCTATTTGATCAATGTGGATTAAATAGTTTGCCGAAGATTCTTATTTTTAATTTAAATAATTAAATATGAGAAGGAAAAAAAAGGTCTAGTATTAATAGAATAATTTATCTACTTTCTAGATATATTTAATTATTTAAATTAAAAGTAACGATTTTAGTTGTTAATATCGCTTGAAGAAAAATTATTTTCCGGCATCAGTACCGACAAACTTCAATCTCCTGTTCTTAATTTGTTGATATTTTAAATTTATTTAATCATACACAGGCATGTAATTTATATATGAAGGTTTAAATTATTTAATTTTAGAATTATTTAAATACAGTTAAAATTAAATAAAAATTTTAAATACTAGCTTAATTTTAAAATTTGAAGAAAAGCCACTTAAATAAAATTAAAGAGCAAAAGTACAGTTTGATGAAAATTATGATATAGATAAGTAAAACTAAAGAAAAGTTACCTAAACAATTAAAACATGACAGCATTTGATTATCAAATAAATTTGTACCAACATGAGCATTGAATATTGGTTAATACAATGAACATATATCACAACCATTAGCATTTTTTACTTTAACATTAAAAATATTTTTAGATCTTCACTTACTGAGATTAATTTTTCTTCCAACAATTTAAAGAACGAAACTTTTCACATTTACTTCTGACCAGTATCATCAAGTATTTAACCTTTTTTTTTTAAAGGATGTTCTAGACATGCATGAAAACCTAACGGTTATACTGAGCAAATTAATCTAGTCTCATATACGAAATAAAATTTAGAAAAAGATAAACCAATATATGGTTCTTAAATTATAACAATTACGGTGTTCATGCCTTTTGGTAGGGTCCATAGATTTTGGGCGAATTCCGGCAGACTGCAGGCCACACGGATTCCAGCTGCAAGCTTAAAGCTGTGCCTACTTTCACAGTGATTTGGAAATGAAGACTACGTCGAAGTTTTCATGATCACCAGAAATACGGATCAAAATGCCCAAGGACACGAATGGAAACTTCCAAGAAGCAACCAAATCTTCACGGGTCACCAGAGAATCATGTCAAGTTCTTGCTGAATAAGTCATTATCCAAGCAAAGAGTATCAGTTCGCTCTAGATAACTCAGGTAAGTATTTCATCGATCATGAGGAAAATGACTTATCTTCCCTTGATTTTGCCAATTTTGCTTGTATAAGTTTGTCCAAAATGGGAGGCTCCAGAGGGACTGGATCAAGACAACGCTCTGAAGCAGCAACAATCACCTATGAAACAACAAATGAATCTGCTATGAACTTCAACAAAAAAACGAAACAATAGCAGCTGAGACCATAAGAGTATTTTAACATCTTATTAGTACTTTCATTAGTATTTTAGCATTTTGGAAACATAAAGCAGGTCCGGAAAGATCAGGCAGAACAGCCAATGGGACAGTTCTGGCCTTACTACTAAAATATCATGTATCACATAGAATGATTATCTCTACTTAAATGATCCCCTCCAATGAGCCCTTACTCTGTTCCACAATAAGTATATAACAAAGATCCAATCTAGAGGCCTAATAGAATCCTGGCTTATCCATTTCTATATGACATTATTGAACTTTGACAGCCCAGCGATAAAGGAAGTGCTAAAGGAGATGCAAAGTAATGCCTTTAGTAAAAAGGGAAAAGTGGAAACATGCAAAAAAAAGGAGTCAGGAACAAAAACAGTTTAAAATCCAGAGGCAAAGTACCTCGTC
Source organism: Carica papaya (assembly GCF_000150535.2). The sequence continues at coordinate 286,133 of NW_019014674.1, forward strand.
AAGCAAAAAGTCAATGGCAGCTTCATCCTGAACAGCTTGCTTTACAGGATTTCTTAGGAACTGAATATCCAGCTGAATTTGCTGAAATCCACTTCGATTAAAAGTCTGAAGTCTGACAAATTCTTGCAAACTTTTAAGACAAAGTTTTACTACAGTTGTTACAACTGATTCCTGCAATTTACAAGTAAACTCCATGTTAGTTGCTTTGATACATCAACAAGGTACTAAATTTCTTACCTGTTATACAATGGATGTAATGAAGTACTTAAAGTTTCTCTTACCTGTGTATATTCAACCTTGGTGAAAATTTCAACTTTCTGTTTAAACAATTTTGCAAGATGCGTTTCTAAAAGCTGGCTCCGGGCCTTTTGTGTATTTGAGCGACTCATTTTATCTTCACGTAATGGATTACTACGTGATGAGGCAGTGCTTCCATTGCTGTCAGATCGGCGATGCTTACGGATGAGTCCTTGGGGTAGGATCTGCTTCACTTCAGTTCCTACTGCTTCCAACTAGTGCATCAGGGAAAACTAAACTAGGTTATGCATCTCATTACTATGATTTCATTCAATAAATAGGTTATACATCCCAAAGTTTTCATCTTTTCATTCTATTAACAGACCATCCATCCCATTATTTTCATTTTTCATCAAGTATCATGATTATGCAGATAACCACACAAAATTCAAGATAGAAGTAAATCTCTCGTATGAGCTTTTTTTTACGAACTCAAATGATAAATTCTAAAAGAAGAAAACAATAAGTTCGTGTAAAGAAAAAACCAGAGAAGCAGTAAACCTCTTGAAGAAACAAATCAACAAACATATGAACTTCCCGTGGCTCCTTGTGCTGCAGAAAATTCAAAATGTCAGAAAAAATTGAATAGCAAAAACATAAATATAAAAGGAACTATCTTCCAAACTCATAGAGTTCAGCCATACGCCATGCCGACCTTGACCCAATTTGGCGTTGTGAACCTCTTTCTCAGGAGAACAGATATCCTCTGGGTTCTCATATTTACATACTGAAAAATAAACAACCAAGAACTTAGCAAAGTTTCAAATATATAATGCACAAAAGATATTAACTGGAAATATTGTTAGAGGGTTCTTTCAACTAATACATGATGCAGAAACTTTTCACCAGCTGAGCGAAAACTTCGACAAATCTCTCCAGGAACAAAGGCAGGGCCATTTTCATACCCACGAACACCTCCACCAGAGAAGGAAGTAGCTATTTCCTGAATATCAAATGCATGGAACTTCTAAAATAAGGTCCCCATAGCAAAAAGATAACCATAAATGTAATATATTTTGAAGAAAGAGTTGATGTAAGATTATTAGCTGATTTCTTGCCTCCGTAATTCTTGGGATGGCAGTTTGTTCAATGAAAACTGAAAGTTGAGCCAACACAAGGACCAGACCAGCGAGAACTTTTTCGGCCACTGTTCCCCCTGCTGCACCTTGATCCTGAGTGGAAGAATTATTTCTTCCAGAAAGCATGAGGAAGTGATCATCAAGTGACCTGAAGAAGTCTTGAAATCCTTCTTGAACTGAATCAATAACCAGATCTCTCAGCTTAACCAATAGCTCTAAATTGTCGTCAAGAAGTTGACGGAAGTCCTGGAATGAGCAAACAGAGTAAAGAATAGAAAAGGTAGGTGAATATGCATGCCAATAAGCTACAACGAGTCAGGCATTGCAGGCAATAATAAGGCAGGAAAATGTTTGATATCAAGAAGCACGTAAGAATGGCTGATGATTTCCAGATGAATATAAGAACAGAGTTTCGTGAGTTACCAGTAAGATATCCATGCTACCTTGAAGCACTGCCTTTTTGCTGGCCTCCAAGCCAACCTGTAAGGAGTTTTCCTCCTCCCCATCCTTATGTCTAACATGGACTTTCAGGAGGGCATCTGCAAGTTCAAACAAAAATTAATTTAGGCTTCCATAATTCTTAATTAGATGAATATAAATTATTTCAACTATACACACGTCTAATAGCCCAAGAAACAGAGTACCAATCGCTTCCCATAAACCACTACCAGATGTAGAAGTACATAAACGACAAAATTTAAACTTCTTTCTTCTGTTTTATTATCGGGTATGTAGGGATGATTTGGACTGAAAAATATTTTGAAACTATACTAGTAAAAAACACCTGAGATATCCTGCCGAAGATGCAAAAACGTGCTGGTAACATACTGTTGGAGAGTAATCTGGGCAGCGTACAATAACATGGGGTAAGTAAGTGGGCTAGTTCCATTCTTCAAAAGGAAAGCAGCCTAAGTTTTACTCAAAGAGGATTATGTGGGATGCAGGGAAATGATCTACAAGTTGAAGTGACATTTAAAGGAAGACCTCCAGAGAAAAGTCAGGAAATACAGCCTCAGTTAGCACTTCATCCATCAGGAGCACATCTGTCCATATCATTCCTGCATCCAATTGACATTTCATTAAGGATTGCAACAAATTGAATTCAAATTGCAAAGTCAGCAGGAAAATGGAAATAACAGAATTTAAACAAGTAGCTATTCTTCCCTCTTGCCCCCTAAGAAAGGCTATAGTACAAAAGAAAAGTGAATTCAGAAAATATTTAAGTGGGTTTTTCCAAAAGAAAACAATTACAGATCTTTATGAAAAAAATGGAGATCTAGGTGTTTTGTCCAATTTTCATCGTGCAACTTCGCATCCATGAGACTAATTAAGATAGAACTAGCTATGGTAAAGTGCAATACTAGGAGATCAACTGTTACTCAAAGAGGGCTTGAACATCCTTTCCACTTGAAGAACAAGGTGTAATGTCTACATCAATGCCTAAAAATAAATACCACAGAAGACTCTCACAATTTGAGAGACCTAAAGTGCCCATGCCAAAGCATTAAATCTGGAGTTTGCAAAAGAAAAGCATAAATATGATCTCTCATAAAGAATGAGAGAAGACAGGAAATTCTAACGCAAAGGTGTTCCAGTGGTAAATTATATAATCATATCCAAAGCCTTTTTAATTCAAGCTTTGGTATTGGCTTCATTCAACAGGAAAAATATTCTGCAGCTGTCGCAAAAAAGATAATTTCTGGTGGTCATAAGCTTGCTGCTATCCTTCTTGATTTTCATATTCAGGAGGAAATTTCGAGCAGCTAATGAAGAGCAGAAATAAGAGGGAACCAACAAAATATTATTTTATCTCCTGTCAATTGCATCATTAGAAAGCTAAAATACAATGCCACAAGCAGGCTCCTCAAAATTAGAGAAAACAATCACCCCGAGAAGAAAAAGTTTCATTGAAACTCAACTAATAATACAAGGACGCCAAAGTCATCAACTGATGGACGAAAAGCCTCCAAAAGAAGAGACTTGTACAGTGTATGAAGAGATGGAGTAAGCTGAATCATACTACTTACGGAGAACACCCAGTAAATCAGCAGCACAAATCCGTCCCTTTACATATTGCTCAGTGGTTTCAAAATGTCTGGAAAAAGCAGCAATCAGTTACAAACATTGTGATTTTATCAATTAAAGGTTAATGAAGCACATTACGTGGTAATCAGATCTCGTGCAAGCTTAATCAGCTGCTTTTCTGAGTCAGGAAATATTACTCGATAAGCACGGATAGCCTCAGCAAACTCACGAACAGAGGCCTGAGAAGAAAATAAAAATAAATCTACGAGTCTTATAACTGTCATAAATAAAGTAAAGAAGGGAAGAGTCATCCGCATGCTTCTAAACAAACATCAACCATGAAAATGAGTATGTACAGGCACTGCAAGAATATTGAAGGTCTGTGTGCCAGAAGAAAACACCACCAAACTCAATTCCATACAGTTCGAGGACGAGGGGCACACAAATATGTACAGAATCCAAACAGCAGCTTTAACCACTCGCTGATGCCAGACAGGAAGTTTCTTCAAAGGACTTGAAATAGCAATCCTATATTCTCACTTTTAGTTATATTTAAGGCAAAGTACGGATTGATATTCTTTGGTTTATGTTTTTCATATTTAATATATTCTGTTTACTTTTAACAGTTTCAGTACTTGTTGTATAACTCTCTAGTCTAAACTTTTCCCAAAAACTTGTATTCTACATTTTATTCTTTAGTTTTATTTTTTTATTTTTGGAATATTTTGAAGTTTTAGGTTTAATTTAGTTTTTCCATTTAGAAAGTACAATACGAGGTATCCATGTTTCAAGCTTCTTAAGATTTGATTGTTCCCGTGTTGAAGTCAACAGTGTTGTATTACCTGACTGAGTTCAAACTACAAATATCAAAACTATTTGATATAAACCACGGAATATCTAGATGTAATTTGTCCTATCATACCACAAAAGATCTGGTTAACATACTCTGACATGAAAGAACCGCAGAAGTATTCATTTAGCATCAAAACTGAGCATGTACGAAACACTACCATCAAGTTTAGGGACTTTCACAGGTCTGGATCAACTCAGAACCAACCAGAACTTCATAATCCAGCCCTCACCAAAAATTAGGGCCTGAATTTAGCAATTTAATTATTTTCTTGAACAAAATATCTAGACAGATCAGTATAATAGTGACTTAAAACTGCAAAAATAACCAAAGCAAACCAATGAGAGATTTATGGAGTAAATAGAGAATGAGACCAAACTGAAACTAAAAGTTAAATCTTTGATCACTTGATAGTTTTGCTATCTATCCTTCATTAGGGTAATAGAAGAAAGAAACTTATTTCTCATATACCTTGGCTACTTTGTCAGTTATTATGGAAGAGAGAAATAGAAGAGCCTTTAAAAATTTAGGTTTCAGTCTCTCAAACCATCTGCTTTGTGTTTATGGGTCATCCTCTCAACTGTGATGAGGACCTTGGAACCTTACTGATATTATGACTAAGCAATAAATTCCTACTTTTTAACAAGGCAGCAACCCTCCGTGTCTGGTTAATTGTTTCATTTTTCCTCTAAAAAATAATACAAAGTACATAGAGTTACTGCCAGCAAGAAAATAATACACATCAACAAAGTTATGTGCACCATATTCCCACCTAATATCTGCATGCTTTTTTCCCAACCCAGTTCCTTACATCCCAGATGCAGCTCAATCTTAAGAAATATGAACAAGCTCCCTAGTCTGTACGTACCTCATGAATGGTTGCAGGGTCAGAATCGAGAACTTTTCCTAGTTTGGATGGATCGTTAGGATCCATTGAAACATTGTTTAATTCATCAGTCTTAAGTTGAAGATCCCCAAGAGATTGTTCCAACTTTTCAAGTAGTTTTGCCTTTAAGCTATCCACCTGACAAAACATGGGCAATGTGTTTCACTGTATGCACAAAAATTTGAAAAATACTTGCATGATCATGGAGAAAATTCGAATCACTCTGATTTAAAAATTACTGCCAGATATTTTAAACTGCAGGAAAATCTGAGATTCAACATCTATCATCAAAAGGCAATACAAAGAGAGTTCCAATTATACATTTCAGCAAAATGCCACGCATAAATGATAATTTAAGTTTTTTTCCCTTTGAATGGTGAGATATGAACCAGCTAAAAAATAATATGATTAACAGAAGAAGATGTGATACCGGGTAATCCAACTGCTTTAGAAGCATAGCAGCTTCAGCTCTTGCTTGTATGGATTCAGAATCTGAGAATAGCTTTCCCTTTAAAAGAAA
>NW_019014674.1:338746-372043 GCF_000150535.2 Carica papaya
CATGGCGTGCTGCCGTGTCGAAATTTCAAATTTGCCGAAAATGGATTTTAACTCCGATTTTTGGGTTTCTTGGGTATTTTAGGTACTTGAAGCGTGTTTTAATTTTCAAATAAAAATTCAGGAAATCCGGGGACCGTCAGTAGGCGCAGCTGAGAGTTTAGCGTTTCAGACACTGATTCAGGTAATAATCTCTTACCTTATTGCTTATTATGGAACTGAAGTTTAATTATAAATAATGTGGTATTTTGTACAATTTAAAAAATTTCGATAATTAATCACATATTACTAATAGAGCCGAAACCAGTTATTTATTACTGTTGATCCTGTTTTAACTGGTCGATTGATTTTACAGTTGTTAAAAGCATGATAATACACTGAAATTGGTAAGATGATTCGGTTGTATTTTATTGATGCATATATTGCTTATTTTGCGTGAGTTGCAGTTAAATTGTGAAACTGAAATTTAAATGTAAACAAGAAATTGGTGATATAGTGAATGAATGAATGGTAGCCTTACTGGATATCCTGGGAGATGGTGGACGGACCAGGTGTATAGGAAACCTTAATGTGAATGTTGTCTCATACTGGAGGAGATATCGAGAATTGATGTTTTGGCGCTCATACCGAACGGGGTATGAGAACAACCCGTTTCACCCTCATACCAGATAAGGTATTGATGAATAGTATTTTTAGCGCTCATACCAGACGAGGTATAGGAACGGTTGGTTAGTTGACAATGTTGAATAAGGGTTCACGCGTAGTGGGGACATCCCTATGAACTCATACGGATATCAGTAGGCAGATAAAAAAGAAAAGTTGTTGTTCTGGTTAATTGAATATAAAATTATGATATTATTGTGTGATTGCCTCTATAAGTTAGTTTTGGTAGTTTCGCTACTGTAAGTATATTATAAATGATTTTATTTACGATAACTAAAATTACTTAAATTAAGAGCCCTATTAGTTGTTTTAATGATTTTTACTAACTTTTATTTATGTATTGGTGAGTAGTATGATATTTTTACTGGGTTAGTGTAACTCACTATTTCATTAATCAATTCAGATCAAGAGGACGAAGATCCAGATCCTGATTCATAAGAAGATTTCGAATAGGATGTCCAATTATTTATTTTCTATTTATTTCTTTAATTTTTCATTATTATTTTAGAATGATTACTCTCGTATCCATATTGTTATTATAAATTATTGTGTAAGGAATGTAAAAACTAACGTTATTATTTCGCTTACGCATTCAATTTATAATTTAGTTTCTTTATACTTATGGGTTGTTACAATAATGATTATATTAATTAAAAAAATATAACATTCACATAATGTATATTTTACGTATAATAATAGACTCATTAAAATTTAACAACATCTAATTTCATAAACATATTAATGAATTAAATTATTAATTTAATTAAATTAAATATTATACACTAATACTCACAAAGTGGTATTTTTGATTAAATTTAAACTTGTAATTTTTAAATAAAAATACAAAAAATATTAATCACCAAATTACCGGTTCATGTTTGAATAGTTATCACATCAATTGATTGCGCGTAGAAAGTTTACTGGTTTTAGGGCCCATTAATAGCTTCATCTGGACCAACTAAACGGCCTAGAATGTGTCGGGTGGGTTCAGCCTCCAGAAAAACTCAGAATTACAATTTTGTATGGTTACGTTTTCTAACGTCTTTGTATTATATTATAATTAATACATATATATATTCAAAAAATAAATGAAAACTGATAAATTTAAATAAAATATGAATCTAATTTCTAAAATCATACTTCGATTAAAATTTAAACTAAAATAACAGAAAATTTCAATAAAAATAAAAAAAAACATCAAAATTTACCAACTTCTTTTTATATTATATATATATATATATATTTTAAAGAAAGGTGGTATATGGTATGTTAATACTTTCAATTAAATATAAAACCATAATATTACTTCCATCATATGATCATCATAAGCATCTCCAATTCCACCTTAACAAATAAGTTGACTAGAAAAAGAGAATAAAAAAAAAAAATTAGAAAACCATATCTCACGATTCCATTCAGTCTTCATACGTGCGGCACTCCTTAGTCTCCGGGTTATCCTTGCAGAAAGCTTCCAGGGGATCCGCCGCTTCGGCTTTCTTCCTGTCCCTCGCGTGGCTAGCCGCCGCGCTCAGCTCCTCCACCTCGTCCCACGAGGCCGCGCACTCCCCCGTGTCCGGGTTGCTCTCACACATCTCCTCCGCTTTCTTCACGCTCTCCGCTAACCTCTCCGATATGCCATCCGGGGCGGTTCTCGCGGGTCGGAAATGAACCAGCCGACCGGATCCGAAGTGGATTCCGGACTGCTTTTTCCATGGTTGGTTCAGGTAAGGAGACCTTATGGAGCGAGGAGCCTTCGGCGAGTAGTCTGTTGCCTTTGCAAGGACTCTTGAACTGGTTGTGAGGTTAATTCCAGCTATTGTCGCCATTTTTTGTCGATGAATAGTAGCAGCTTGGTTCGGTGTTGATGATTTAAGCTTTCGGGGTGAGATTCTCGACAAATTATATGGTAGGCTGGAAATGTTTTCCCAACGCAGAAATCTTATCGAGTGAGAACCAATCATATGCTTACACGTCACCGTAAAATGAAGATATTTCTCTTTTTTTTCTTTTCTGGGAAATATCAACCTTTTCTTGGTGTTTTTTTTTTTTAATTATTAAATTATAAATTTTAAAAATTATTAGTACATAAAAAAGTGCGTCTATATTATTATTCTTAATCATGCAACACATAAGGAAATCATATTAATTAAATTCAGGCAATTGATTTTTTAATTTGTTTTGATTTTCCAATTAAAAAAAGTTTCTGTACGTGTTTGGGACTGGAGAGACGCTTGTCATCGGATAGGTGGGAAATTCTTCGATATTTCGGTTGAAATAGAGGCTTTAGATATGGCCAAGTGTTCACTAAAAACAAAAATAAATTTAAAATAAAATGAGAAACCAATTTAAATATTAATTTAAATATGAATTCATAAAAAGATAAAATTTATACAAATAAGATTTATCACTTATCAGTTTCATATATAACAAATAATTCAAATTAATTAAAATTTTAAAAAATAAATCTTAAATTTATTTGACGATAAAATCCAACGTACTTAGATTGAAGTTCACAGTCGTAGCGTCTGCTTCTCCAGCCCACACCAAAAGCCACTTCATAAAGCCGGATGGAGGATACCACACGACTCGACTCCGGGCCCACACGCTAATCTTTTTCTTTTTTTTAAAAAATTATCTTTTTCTAAATGATTGTTCCTAAGAAGTTTCATCAATAAGAAGTAGAGTTTTGAGTCCATGTATGATGCTGCGTCTTCAAAAACTCTCGAATCGCTTCTCTCTCCTCTCACTCTGTCCTCTCTCTTCTCCTTCATCTCGTCCAGTCTTCGTCTCTCTCAAACTCGGCCGATTCGACTCGGTCCGTACCCGCGGCCACCTGAGAACTCGCTCCAGGACCTCCGTCCGTACGATCATGACTGTTTCTGGTGGTGCTGATACTACTACCCCTAGGCTTCGAGCTCTTGTACCTATGAACGCTGGTGGTGGAGAAGATGTTGGTGGAAGTTACGCTATTGGCTCCGTCTCAGCTTCTGCTGTTGAAGATGATGGTACTTTTGAGATCAAATACAATACTTTTTATCTTTTCTTGAAATGTTGCTCGGAATAGGTTCTTAGTTGTGAAGAATTGTGGCAGTGTAGGTGCTTGATTGATTCTCTTCTAGTAGTTGACCTGTGTTTATTTGGATTGATCGATTGCTGGATGACGTTAGTGCGAACTCTATCTGAAGTTTAATATCTTGAATATGTGAATGGAGTTGGATTTGCCTTGTTTTGATTGATTCTCTTGTACGGAAGTATTTCGCGAAGCAGAGATTGTGGTATCTAGTAGTTGACCTTTGTTTCTTTGACCGGAATGTTGAATTTAGTATAACTGTTTTTAAAATTTGATGTATTGACTCTTTTAATGAAGTTGGACTCCGTTGTTTGCTGAAGTATTTTCCAAAGCAGAGATTTTAGTCTCTAGTAGTTGACCTTTGTTTCTTTGAATAAGTTGATAGCAGGCTGAATTTAGTGTCAGCTGTATTTGAAATTTAATATCTTGAATCTGTTGATGGAGTTGGATTTGCCTTGTTTTGATGCATTGAGCGAAGCAGAGACTTTATTTTATAACTTAAATTACATACTTTCCAAATAGTAGTAGTTACGTACTTATTTCTGTTCAGTCTCTCAATATCTAACTTGTCCTTTCTCTCCTCGGATTCGTTTGATTACTGAGCTGATTATGTCTGGCATTATTATTTTAACATTAGGTATGAATGTTTTGTGGTACTGTCTCTGTCCTGTGATCCAAAGCTTAATGGTATTTTATCAGATTGTGTTTTTCCTAACCTTCAATGATCTTTGCAAGACCATACTTGTTTAAAGATTTTTGGATGGAGGGGTGATCAGAAGCAAATATCTAATAGTAAGCGATGCTTATTTCGATTCATAATATGCAGAGTCAGCAATTGGAGTTGGATATCGTCTCCCTGTTCCAGAGATTAGAGATATCGTTGATGCTCCACCACTTCCTGCACTTTCCTTTTCACCTCAGAGGGATAAACTACTGTTTCTCAAACGGAGATCTTTACCTCCATTAGCTGAACTGGCCAGACCAGAAGAGAAGCTTGCTGGTATCCGCATTGATGGGAAATGCAATACTAGGAGCAGGATGTCATTCTACACTGGCATTGGGGTCCATCAACTAATGCCTGATGGTACACTGGGGGCAGAGAAAGAGATTCAAGGCATCCCTAATGGTGGGAAGATAAATTTTGTCACGTGGTCAAATGATGGTAGGCATTTAGCCTTTAGTGTCCGAGTTGCGGAGGAAGGTAGTGCTAGTAGTAAGCTTAGCGTGTGGGTTGCTGACGTGGAAAAAGGGGAAGCTAGACCACTTTTTCAATCACAAACCATCCATCTAAATGCAGTTTTTGACAACTTTATTTGGGTAGATAATTCCACTTTGTTAGTTTGCACAATTCCTTCATCTCGTGGAGACCCTCCAAAGAAACCTTTGGTTCCCTCTAGTCCAAAGATTCAATCCAATGAGCAGAAAAGTGTTATTCAAGTAAGGACCTTCCAAGATTTGCTCAAGGATGAATACGATGAAGAGTTATTTGACTACTATGCCACTTCACAGCTTGTATTGGCTACTTTGGATGGGTCAGTGAAGGAGATTGGGCCACCAGCTGTATACACATCTGTGGACCCTTCTCCAGATGGGAAATACCTTTTGATTACTTCCATTCATAGGCCATATTCTTTTATTGTACCATGTGGAAGATTTCCCAAGAAGGTAGATATATGGACAGCTGATGGGAAATTTGTTAGAGATTTATGTGATTTGCCCCTAGCTGAGGACATTCCCATTGCATTCAATAGTGTGCGGAAAGGAATGCGCTCTATCAATTGGAGAGCGGATAAGCCTTCTACGCTCTATTGGTATGTAACTGGAATTTATGTTAAGATCTCATTAAATTTTACAAAAAAATTGGTTGTGCCTGAAATTTATGTTAAGCTCTCACTAAATTTTACAAAAAAGTTGGTTATGGAACGAGGATGAAGTCTTAAAAGTGCCAGTCTCCATGTAAAACTTGCATAGAATTTTGGATGGCAGCTGAAGTTCCTTCTGTGTGGTTCATAGTCTGTGTGATAATCTAACTTTTATGATTAGATGTGGATCTGGTTTTTTAATGTAATTTTTTTACAAACTTTATCGAGTTTTTAGGGCAGAAACACAAGATGGAGGTGATGCCAAAGTGGAAGTTTCTCCACGTGATATAATCTATACACAGCCTGCTGAGCCACGTGAAGGTGAACGGCCAGAAATTTTGCACAAACTCGATCTTCGTTATGGGTATGAATGTGCTGTATTTCTCCATTTGATTTGTCCTGCATAAGTTTCTCCTACAGATATTCATGTTTTAAGTTACTGATCTTTTCAAAGTGATGCTTTCGAACTTCGTGAGAGACTTTTGTTTCGATAATTGGCAACCTTTTCGACATTGTTATAAAGCATCGTAGGCTTGACTATTGATAAAAAATATATGAGCTAGAAGCTGACATTTCCATATCTGATGAATTCTGACTTTGTGAGATACTTATAGCTCTGTCCATCTTTATGTTTGATTTCCATACCTAAGGTTTAGTTTGTTTTCTGTAGATTCTAGATCTTTATCTTTATTCAAGCTATTTTCGTGATGATAGCTTAATAACTTTTTTGAATGATGACACCAATCATTCATTTCTTTCTGAATCAATAGTTTCTGACACGACATAGTTGTATTGCATGATCAGTACATCAAATATTGAAGAAAGTTAGCGTGTGGTTTTGGCATAATTTTTGTTATTCCATCGTTAGTTTCCAGTTGCAGTTTTTTTTTTTTGAAATAAAAAAAGAACTCCTTAAGTTTCCAGCTGCAGTTTTAATTGTACAAAGCTCCTTAAGAGCACTGTTCTTATGTATATCAACTCCTTGTGTCCTCAGAGGGATTTCTTGGTGTGACGATTCCCTAGCTTTGGTTTATGAGTCTTGGTATAAAACACGGCGTACAAGGACATGGGTGATATCTCCTGGATCCGAGGATGTAAGTCCACGCATACTGTTTGACAGATCATCAGAAGATGTGTATTCTGATCCTGGCTCCCCCATGTTGAGGAGAACTGCTACTGGGACCTATGTGATAGCAAAGATAAAGAAGGAAAATGATGAGAGAACTTATGTTTTACTGAATGGAAGTGGTGCTACACCAGAAGGGAACATCCCTTTCCTTGATTTGTTTGACATGTAAGTATCATAATATGTATACGGTCTTCTTCCCCTTCTCATTTAGTAATCACTGGTGCTGCTGTAATCTAAACCAAATTCTTCCAGAAATACAGGCAACAAAGAACGAATATGGGAGAGCGACAAGGAAAAATATTATGAGACTGTTGTTGCTTTAATGTCTGATCAGAAAGAAGGGGATTTAGGTATTAACGAGCTGAAAATACTCACCTCCAAGGAATCAAAAACTGAAAATACCCAATACTACATCCAGCAGTGGCCTGACAAAAAAGTATATCAAATCACAAATTTCCCTCACCCCTACCCTCAATTAGCATCATTGCAGAAGGAGATGATTAGGTACCAAAGAAAGGATGGTGTGCAACTTACTGCAACATTATACTTGTCACCCGGCTATGATCCATCAAAAGATGGCCCTCTTCCTTGTTTAGTCTGGTCTTACCCCGGAGAATTCAAAAGCAAAGATGCTGCTGGTCAAGTTCGTGGTTCTCCAAATGAATTTCCAGGCATAGGTCCGACATCAGCTCTTCTTTGGCTGGCTAGAAGGCATGAAACTGCTTCTTCCTTGGTTAATTTATTTATTTATTTTTGGTATTTCTGTGTCCATCTGAAATGCTTTGCGCTCCTACTAGATGCTTCGATTCTAGCATGCTGGCTCACATTTTGGTTACTTCTCATCCTGCAGATTTGCTATATTGTCAGGACCAACAATTCCCATTATTGGTGAAGGTGATGAGGAGGCAAATGACAGGTGTTAGATTTTCAGTCTGTTCTAGATTTGGGTTTTCTGCACCATTATAAGGTTTTGAAAACTAATTTTGTTCACTATTGAGGAATGAGAATAAAGATACACTAAGATGGACATTTTTCATAGGCAACGACTTTCATGGTGAGGTGCTGAAATATTTTTCATCCAACTGAAAGGGAAATGTTTGGAAATGTGGTTGAGGATTCAAACAAGTACAAAATTACATAGAAGAGGTGCCAAAAAAAATATGGAAAAAGATAAAGTATTGGCATTGCTTGTGAAATATGTTTGAAGAAAGAGAAAAAAGAGTATGCCGTGTTTACTTCACCCTAGGAACAAATGTCTGTTTCCATTTTCTTTCCTTCCCTTCCCCAAACTCACTACACTCCCAAGCTAATGTTTCTTCAAAATGAATTATGCCAAGCTATTATTAGATGAGTTCTCACATACCTTTTCTCTTTTTATAATAATTTTTATTTTTGTTGAGCTTTTATCCGAATCTACAGGAGTACCTCTTCCGGTTTGTTAGCTACCATACAAACATTTAAGTAGCTTTGCAATATCTGGCCCTAGATTGTTTATGGACCATTAATCAAATGTCTTAACCAGGTATGTAGAACAGTTGGTTGCAAGTGCAGAGGCAGCTGTTGAAGAAGTCATTCGACGTGGGGTAAGCTGATTCTTTGTTTTGTGACTTATTAGTTTAGTATATTGATCTGAAAATTCTTGAATCGAACTATCTTCTGGTTCTGCTCTTTTTAAGGTGGCTCATCCAAAGAAAATTGCTGTTGGGGGACACTCCTATGGAGCATTCATGACTGCAAACCTCCTGGCACATGCCCCTCATCTTTTCTGTTGCGGAATTGCTCGCTCGGGAGCTTACAACAGAACGCTTACACCCTTTGGTTTTCAGGTGGTACACTAGCATTGATAGATTTTAGCTTTGATGCTTTCCAACAATTGAAAAATACATATGAAGTTTCTCGTTTCTTTCATCTATTACCTTCAAATAGGTTGGTGATTCTACTATATTTGTTTCTGCAGAATGAAGACAGGACTCTCTGGGAGGCAACTAATACATATGTAGAGATGAGCCCTTTCATGTCAGCAAATAAAATTAAGAAGCCAATCTTGCTTATTCATGGGGAAGAAGATAATAACCCAGGAACACTAACCATGCAGGTCAGAGATTCAACTCTTCTTTTTTGTTGTTCCAGTTAAACTGTTAATTACCTTTCGACTAGAGAGCTGACCAAGCATCTTTCACATTTTAACAATAGCATTTTTTTTACTCTGTTTAATTGCCACTTGTTTCATTTGTGCATTCTGCAGTCAGATCGCTTCTTCAATGCACTAAAGGGTCATGGTGCTCTTTGTCGTCTTGTTGTACTTCCTTTCGAGAGCCATGGTTATGCTGCACGAGAAAGCATTATGCATGTCCTCTGGGAAACTGACAGATGGCTAGACAAATATTGTGTCTCAAACACTTCTAATGTGGATGCAGAGCTGGATGCATGCAAAGCTGATGTAAACAATATAATCACAGACTCTGAAAACAAAGCAGTAGCTGCCACTGGAGGTGGCAGCCAAGAACAGACAGACTTCGAACATGATGATCTTCATTCAAAGCCAAGGTCATTACTATGGTAATTGTTTTTTCTGTGTATGTTTATTACAACTAAATTTGTTTTGATTGAAGTAAATATTATCCCTAAGTTTTGTTTTTCCTCCTGCTTTGGTTTTGTTTTTGTAATAATTATGTGCATGAAAGAAGCAATTTTATCATTTTTTTTGGGATATTTGTTTGAGATTCTTTTAGGGAACAATTTGCATGAAACACGAATTAAAACATGTAGCAGAAAGCATAACCTATTTACTAGTAGCTTGTTGGTTTGCCTCTACTTTCTTTAATTGTGAGTCTGTAAACACTTGAGAGCTAAAGAGGGGGAAATAGTTGAGGTAAAGGAAGAACAATAAAGGGTAGCGATCACTCTCTGCCTTATTTTAACGTCTAAAATTTGGGAGGAAAAAATAGTTTCCAAATTAAAAAATTGTCCTCCCTGTATTTTTTTGAAGAAAATAAAGATTTAATGAGAAATGAAAGGTGCAAGGTGCCTTTCCATTTTGATTCTCTTCATTGTAAACAACGGAGAAAAGGTTAATTTTTTTGGTCAGTAGGTTATTTGGTGTGTGTGTGTCTTTTGTTAATCACATATTGACCTTTGCTTAGCTATTGCTTCAGGAATAATATGCAGGGAAATTTTATAACATGTTCTTGCATCAGGAATCTCCTCTTGTAATCACTTTGTTTTCCACTTTAAAATCCATTTTTGTTTATCATGTCATAATTACTATATTTGGAAGGAAACAAGGTATTTTGTGAAATTCATTTTGAAATTCACATTTAGCTCGACAAGGAGGGAAGAAAATCTTATTGGAAGATGACAAAAAACTACCCACAAGAGAATTTTCAAGTAGAATTGAAACAATTATATTCTAAATTCCATCAGTTTTAATAAAATTTGGAGTCTATTGTTTCAATAGCATTAGAAATTTCCTATTAGCTTGATTGTTATCGTCTTTAAGATGGAATTTTCCACTGTTTCCTAATTAAAATTTACTGTCAATTTTTAAATAATTTCCACACAAAAATTTGATTCTCTCCGAACATAGTCTTAAACCAGCCTTGCAAACCTCCTAAACGCTTGGCAGCAATTCTCAGTATGTGATTGTAATAATTTATTTCTTTCCCTTCACGTCCACTAGCAGTCATCTTTGCATCAAAATATAGCTTTGTAATCATTAATCTTGAATCGTGCAGATTATTTCGTTGATATTTACTAGCCAGTTGGGAGGTCATTCAATTTGATGTGTGGATGCTAAATTATGCTTTCTGAAGATCCAGAGGACTGCTCACGAATTTGATCATGTACGGTAAGTCTGCTCCTCAAATTGACATCTATACGCAAAATAACACGCTACCTCAAACAGGTTTTTTCATTGTTTGGGTTTGGCTCCTTGTGATGATCACATCAAATGAACAGTTGGACAAACAACGTGTTGATGCATTTTTGGACTTAGTTTGGTTGTATAATAAGAACTATGCTCTGAACCTTGTCAAAATTTGGCATCTCAAAATCGATTTTATGGGTTTGTTCAGTAGTTATAACTTTATCTCTAGTTCAATATCTTATTACCAGTTGGTAGTCGTGCCGTATATGGGCCGTTCTGCCTCTCTCTGAATCAACCTATTTCCATCTCTGATATGTTCGTTCCAGACCGCCTTTGCGCAAAACAACCTTAGCAGTAATAATGCAATTACATCGTGCAGAACAATGGATTTCGGGAACCGGACAGGTACAATGTAACCGAATCCACACACAGAAAAATGTGATGAGAAGATCAGAGCAGATTGACATTCTGGTCTCGTTGGTTTAAATCTAATATTATTTTCACTCTTTATAGTTTTCAGTTGCTGCATGCATATAATTTAATCATAATTTTCATATGTTGAATTTAAGAATGATAAGCTTTCAAGATTTACGTGCTCGCACCTGACCATATACTGAATGATAAATTTGTACTTTCTTTTGTCATTATAATAATTAAAAACCTTACTTGAATTAAACATAAAATAGAAGAAAACATTAAAATACTAATCATTCAAATTTTTATCTCATTATTATTATATTCGTATTCTTATTTTTTTTATAAAAAAAAAAACTTAAACTAAACATAGTTTTAAATAGCGCTTGGTAATAAGAAAATAGAACAAAAGCCATTAAAAATTGGGATAAATTTTTGCAAAATGGTATAGCAAAGTTGTCGGCGCTACAAGGATAAATAATTTCCTATAAAACTCTCTTCATTTGTCTTGCTTTCCAACTTATTTAACATCAAATTATATTGTCTCTTAATTCTTTTAGTTTAATTTTTATAGTAAATAGATTTTAGTTTTCAATTTGAGTATGTTGATTTAATTATTAATTATTAAAATTTCAATAACATTGATTTTACTTCCGTCATCTTTTTACTAAAACTTAATTGATATATTGACTTATTTTTATTAATTAAGTCCAGGTAAATTAAAACAAAACACAAGTTAGAAATTATACTGAGTATTAAAATAATTAATTATACACGGTACTGTTACATCCAAATTTACACACACTAAATACTCCATTTTCCTTTAGTTGAATCATATCTAAAATACACCATCAATCAGTTCATATAAGGCATTAAAGATGCTGTTTCAAGAGACTCACCCACACTTATGGAAGTAAGTATATGCAGCACCGAAGTTCAAAAAATATGTATCAATAAAAAAAGAATATCTTCTTCCTCCATTTTCCCACACCAGGGACCGAGTTCAGCAACTCATAACGAGGACAGTCGGACAAATTCAAGTGTCAAAGCATAGGGCATAGCACCCAGTAAACAAAAACAACAATATTCAGGTCTAAGAAAATGTCCATGAATGCTTCAAGTTGAACATCAAATACAAACAAAACGCTAAACTCCTTGGATCACCAGAGACATTGCATAGACTTTCTTATTTTGGTAGCCATAAAAGAATTTAGGAATGTAAATAAACTACTGGGAATCTGGGTGGTAATGAACACCAAATGACATTTCAAGCAACCATAATTCTATTTAAAAAAACCACATAAAGATGCCACAGTGACGAAAATTGCAACAAGCTTCATGACATTTAAAGAAGATAACAGATCATCTCAAATACAATTGGTTTATTATTTAGAAACCCAGACCAATTTTTCTCATCTTACATCTAAGACCCAAATAGAAGCAGCAAAAATCATCAATACTGACATTTAAAGAAGATATCAGATCATCTCAAACACAACTGGTTTATTATTTAGAAACCCAGACCAAGGTTTGCTCATCTTATACCTAAGAGCCAAATAGAAGCAGCAAAAATCATCAATACTGCAGAAATTGTTTAACAAATCAGAATAGAAACAATCGAATTCCTATTCCTCTGCAGCGACAACACTAATCTCGCCTTTCTCAAGCAAGTCATAAAATGCCCTTGTTTTCCTTTGCTCATTCCAATGATGCATCTTCCACAAACCACCAGCAGCCAAACCAAGTGTGATACCTATAATTATCTCCTTCACAACACTTGGTCCTTTCAAGGTAGCATGAGCTATTTTATGGGCAGCCATTTCACTTCTCTATTTAATTCCAGTAAACCTACAACCAATGAAAAAATTTCTTTCTTATTCTGCTAAATCACAAAAGAATTACAAATACGAATCATCTAAAGGAAGACAAAACTAGATACTACTTCTTTGCAAATTAAAACATGGCTCTTAAATAACCATCATTTCCGAATTCTTGGTACAAGAAATTTCCAGCATCATCACATACAGGCTTAATATTTAAAATTAACCTCTAAATATAGCCATAATCCAATAACTACACATGCTGCTAATACTTACATTCAGTATTTAAACTGACATCAACAACAACACAAGGGAATGGTATGAACAAAGGAAACTTGATAGAAACATCAAAATTCACAAACGTTGCTTTTAGTTCAACTTTATTATGTTTTCATTCAATTCTTAAATCTTAATTATTTGATATGCAGTTAGTCATAACTTACATATTTGATACATAATTAAATCATCTTCACTGATATCTTCAATTTCACAATAATAGATATCTTCACTTGTTATGTCAGAATCTGAAAATTACCTAACTTGAATTGGAGACAGAATTGACTTAGAATTAGAAAATAATTTTCATTCAAATTTCTATTTTATTCTTATTCACAATCCGTGAAATGGAAATTCTAACTAAACTCAGCCAAAGGCTCAGAGCATATTATACAAGAAACACCGCCTGCCATATCACCATTACCAATATCGCCCCTAATATATCGTTATTCGGCTGCTAATTCTGACATTAAGTATTTAGACTGACATGAAGAGTAACATCAATAATCAAAATGAACAAAGAAAAGTTAATGGCAGCGGAAATCATAATTCATAAAGATCTACCTAGTCCATCATGTAAGAATTCGACAGAATATGATACAAGAAACACCGCCCACCCTATCATTATTGCCATATTCCTCAAATCAAGTTGCCAATCGAACCTAGATATGCTTTTTCTCGCCCCAATACTCGATCCTAGACATCACAAGCCATGGCTATAAAACCCAATCTTTAAGAATCAGAAACTTTCAATGACATTCAAAATCAAAAGGCCAGATGTAAAATCAGATGTCTAAATTTACACGTCATACAGACGCGTATGTATCTAACACATGAATCGATCAAGAGAGCCTAATCGCAGAAATCAAAAAGTACAAGCAATTAACAGAGCAAGGGCGAAAGGCTAATAAATGGAAGAAAATCGGAGAGATGGGATTAGATTAGGGTTTACCTGAGCCGGGATGAGAAGGGAAGCAGTGGTTGATTTCAGACTGCGAAAACTTGAAATAAGAACAATTATCGGCTTGGCACTTGAGAGTTAAAAAAATCTCTATTTTACGCTTGTCGATTATGTGGGCTTCTTAGAAGAAGCCTCGTAAGCAAGCTTGGGCTTGGGCCCTCTATCTCTCTAATTTTCCAAAATTATCACTTAAAATTTAAATTTATAAGATATCAGTCTTTTATTTTTTATTTTTTTATCATTAATGGAATTTATTAATAAAATTTACTAAATTTCTTAATTTATTCCAAACATAATCTAATATTAAATCTACACTTAAAAAAGTGTATTTCAGTTTTATGGAATTATATAAAAACTGAATTTTTATTAGCATACTATTGTTTTGTGTTACTGTTGAAAATAAATATAAATTTCTAAATGAACTCTTGTGAAAAATCTCATATTATTTACAATGCCATCTAAGATTACATAAAATTTTTATAATTCGCACAAAATATTACAATGTACATATATGTTTTACTATAATTTTCATTTTAAGAAGATTAAAAAACTAAATTAAATATTTTAATTAAAAAAATTTAATCATTTTATTCAAATACGTGATAATTCGTTTTAAATAAAACGTAAAAAATTTTATTTATATATTAATAAATTAAATTATTTATTTTATTAAATTATATATAATAAATTAAATATTATTAACCAATAATATATTTATAAAATAAAAAATTTTACATCGGAAATACAATTTTAACTCATAATTTAAGCAAAAAAAAAAAAAACAATATTTAACCATTTGGACATGATTTTAGGTGGTATTTGCTATACTGCTTAAAAAGAAAAAAAATACAAATTATATTAGTATTTGATTAAACTATAAGATATATATATATATATATATTAAACGATGATTAAACTATATTATGCATAGTCATCATCTAACATATTATTTTAAGTATGAAGTTGTAAAAGTTCCAAATATACCCAATAAACAAATATAGTAAACAAGAAAAGACAAAAAATAAAAAGAAACCAAAATCCTTTCTTTTCCCACCTTCTCTCGCCCAACATACATCCGCCGCTACCCGTTCCTCTTCCTCTTCTTATTCTTCTTCTGTCTCCTAGTTTCAGGGCAGAAGGAGCTGAGAAATGGCGTTTTGTAGATGCTGCTCCGCTACATCACTCATCTTTTTCTTCCTCGTTTCAGCCATCCCTCTCGCTTTCCTCGTCTCCCTGGAACTCGCCAAGCCAGCCACCCATGTCTACCACTACCACAGCTCCGGATTCTTCCGCGAGTGCGCCAAGTGGGACCAGCCCAACCGCCGATTCATCGTCTCCTTCTTCGAAGGCGGCCTCGGCCAGATTCCCCTCCCCGACAATCACCATCCTAACGCCGTACTGCAGGAATCCATCCTCGTCAAGGACGTTGATCTGACCGGCAATGCATCTCTCGGCTTCGTCATCGATTATCCAAGGAATCGCGTCCTCGTCGCCGTCGCCGACGTGCTCGGTAATCGCTACAGCGCGCTGGCGGCATACGATTTCTCTTCATGGCGCCGTCTCTTCCTCACCCAGCTCAACACCCCTAGTAAGTTTCCCTAACATTCATTTTCCTTTTACCCTATCGTTGTTGGTTCTCTATGTGCGAGATTTGTTTCTGTTGCGTGAACCTTAGTCTCCGACGTCCGTCGTCCGTTGATTCTGTTGACCGACTAATTCATCATCTGGGTCGTCGACTACTGATTTGATATATATAAAAATAATTGATAATAATTGATTTTGATACGGCAATTACTCCTTTCTAGTTGTCGTTAGCCTCATCTGTTTGTTTATTATAAATGGCTGCTTCACCAACCAACTGAGAGAGCATATTGATATTCGGGAAATTACAGTTTGACCCACCCTGTTTTGTTATTTATTTTTTAATCCAAAAATTTATGATTTTTTATAACAGTTCGGTCCTTAACTTTCTTTTTTTGTTGTTGATACACTAAATTTTGAAAAATTAATATTAGTATTTTGACAAACTCTTCTATTAAGACAATCCCGTAATTTGTGATGTAATAAATAAAACAACCACTTATTTAATTTTATTTTGTTTAAAAAATTTAAAATAAAAATATAGCTCGCACCCACCCTTTTAATAATTTAATCAAAGTAAAATTATATTTATATAAAATTAAATAGATTTAGTCAGGAGAGAATTATTTTTGTTCTAAGAGCTTCTTTTTTTAATTAGGAAAGCTGTAAATATTAATATATTTGTGAGGAAAAAAAAAAAAAAGTTGGTAGGGATAAGCAACCTACCTTAATGGTTTGATTAGTCAAAAAATTGGTATTATAACTTTCAGTCGCATAATTAAAAATTTAGAACTAAATGGTTGACAAAATGATGGGACATTTTTGGTTTTAATATTTAAATTACAATATTTTCATAATAAAAAGTCTAAACTATACAAAATATTCTAATATTTATATGATTGTGATAGAAGAATAATAATAATAATAGTAATAATAATGTTTTTTTTAATTATATATTTACACAATATGTTATTTTGTACTTTTTAAAATTATTTTTATACATTTATTATAGTTTTCCTATTTTTTTATTGTACAAATTTAGGTACTCTTTAAAGGAAAATTATTTTTATGTTGTTAATTTTTATTATTTTTAGACTCAAGTAAACTAAAAATAATAATATTTAATTAAATACGATTAATTATATTTAACTAAAAATAATAATATTTTTATGTTGCAGTTGATGGGAAAACGTTTGCAGACGACGTTGCGGTGGACGCAGAAGGCAATGCCTACGTCACGGACACCACCGGCAACAAAATTTGGAAAGTTGACGTTAACGGAAAACCCCTATCCATCATTAAGAGTCCTCTGTTTCCATCAAAACAGTGGTACGGAGACATGCTATCCTTAAACGGCATCGTTTACCACCCTGATGGCTACTTGATCGTCATCCATACCCTTTCCGGAAACTTGTACAAAATTGATATATCCAAGGGAGACGACGAAGTCAAGTTAATTGAGGTATCAGGTGGATCGCTTAGGTTAGGAGATGGCATAGAGCTGTTATCCCCAAGGCAACTTGTTGTCGCTGGGAGTTATCCTTCCGGGAGACTAGTGGAGAGCTCCGACGGGTGGGAGACCGCCGCCGTAGTCGGGAAGTTTAGGGGGCCGGTACACCGGATTTCGACGGCAGCTACCGTTAAAGACGGGAAGGTGTATTTGAATCACATGGTGGGAATGGGGTATCCGAGGAAGAAACATGCACTTGTTGAGGCTGTTTTTTTGGGCTTGAGGGCACATTCGGCCTGATGAGGAGTCAAAAATGATTTGGGGCTAGGGGGGTGTTTGGATCTGCAATATTTTATGACTTGGCGACCTTGTGGGTTAATTGCTTTTGGGTTTATGGGTTTTTGAAAGGTTTATGTAATGTAGAAACGATGATGTTGTACTGTTTCTTTGTTTTCAGGATGAGAAGGCTTCCAGTCTAGAGTGGTCAAGAAATAAATTTAAGAGTTCATTTTTTAAACTCTTCGTTATTTTAAGTATAAAGATTTTTGGACCATTTCCCACATTTTGTTTTGGAGTTATGAATTTAATAGAAAATTCATTTCAAATAAATACTAAAGTTCAATATTGTTTTCAAAATTCTAAAAGTAAAGAAGAAAATTATGACCTATTATCTATGGGTTTTCATGTTTTTTTTTGGGTGACTTTCAAAATTATAATTATTTTAATATCTTTTCCTAATCTTTTTTATTTATATTAATATGAGGAAAAAAAAATCAATCCAAATGGACACTCAAATATAATGTTATTATAGAGAGATAAGAGGATATGATTATCATCTTTTAAAATTATTTAAACTTGTATTTATCATTAGTTAACTCTATTACTCATTTTTCACTTATCTCTTTTTACATGTATATATATGTGTATAATTATTCAAAACAAATCATCAAGATATTATCCAATTATCTTCATGCTACATGCTATTAGAGTTGATCCCGTCAATGATAAATTCATCTTCCTCCTCAACCTCAATTACCCCATCACACCCCACCTTTTCCGTTAAACTCAAAGGCAACAACTACCTTGCTTGGAAAACCCAGTTCCTATCCCTGCTCAATTATCAAAATCTAACGGGTTTTGTTGATGGTTCTAATACAACTCTAACCAAAATTATATCAAACGTAACAAAAGAAAATGAAATCATTCTTAACCCATAATGCCAAACCTAGTTCCAAAAGGATCATATGCTCATATGCTGGCTTTTATCCTCATTATATGAGGAAGTTTTTTTTTGTTCCATTTGCATTACCTCGTCACTTTAGGTCTAAACTACCCAAGCCAATACCTTTGGTATATCCCAAAACAGGCAACTGCGGCTTAACATTGAACTGCAATAGCTCAAGAAAAATGATTTGTCAGTTTTATAATACATTCAAAAGGCCAAATCTTTAGCTGATGAATTGGTCTCCGTTGGTCATACTATGAACCCAGCAGAATTTAATGCAATTATCTATTGCAACATTGACAGAGAATATCACAATATTATCACTGCTCTCAATCTCCAACTTGAACCTGTAACCTTTAATGAGTTACACAGCCATCTGATTGCTCACGAGATTCTTCTCAAAAGCAACAATGAAGTGCCATTTGCTAATTTTACTATATGAAATGCAGCTCAACAAATAACTTTAGCCATAATAAGTCAAACTCAATGAATAGGTGTACGAGCTACACCAATAACCGACAACCTAAGAAGAACAGAGGCTCATGTCAAATTTGCAATCTGCGAAATCATACTGTAGATCGCTGTCGTTGTAATTATGAACAATCTGTAGGCATGACATCTAATGTACAAGCTAACTTGACTCAAGTGAATCCTAGAGCACATGCCAATCTAGCATAATCTTCTTGCAATCAATAATATTGGCATCAACAATCGTTTTAGGCGGTCGATTCAAGTACCAATTATCATATTACACTGAATCTTCAAGCATTGAATCACGTGAATACATATGATGGACATGATCAAGTCCATGTAGGTAATGGACAAAGTTTGACCATAACTCATGTTGGTAATCAAACACTTTCTTATCCTTCAAAATCCTTTCAATTAAACAATATTTTATATGTTCCATCTATGACTAATAATCTTCTTTTTGCACATCAGTTTTGTCTTGACAATAACTATTTTATTGAACTTTGGCCTAGTTTTTTTGATGTTAAGGACCAAACCACCAAGGAACTCCTCCTCAAGGGACACAATAAAAGGGATTTATACATCTTGCCACCTCAATCAATGAAGAGAGCTTGCATGGCGCACCTGAGTTTTGATGATTGACATAAGAAATTAGGACATTCTCATTTTATAATTGTATCTAGTTCCAATTCTTTATGCAGTAAATATTATGCTTGTATCATGGGCAAACTCACAAAGTTTCACTTACCATCCATGGTATATACTAGTATAACACCTCTAGAGTTGATCTTTTCTGATCTGTGGGGTCCCTCCCCAACAACATCAAATTTAGGTTTTAAGTATTTTCTTATTTTTATAGATAATTTCACTAGATTAAGATGAATCTACTTCTTAAAGAATAAAAATGATGTTTTCAATTGTTTTATCTCCTTTAAATCACTTGTGAAAAATCAATTTAACATAAAAATAAAATCTTTTCCATCAGATTGGAGAGGTGAGTTTCAGAAACTACACTCATTTTTTAACAAAAATGGTATTTTACACTGAATTGCATGTCCACACACTTATGAACAAAATGGAGTTGCTGAACAAAAAATAAGACATATTGTGGACATTGATCTAACACTCCTTGCTCACAGTCATGTTCCATTTCAAAATTGGCTATATGTCTTTTAAACTGTCATTTTTACAATTAATTTACTCCCAACTCCGGTTTTAAATAATATTACTCCATACTTTAAACTATTTTCCAAAAAATTTAATTTCTATGATTTGTATACTTTTGGGTATACAGTGTACTCACTTTGCATCAATATAACAAGGTAAAATTTGCCTTCAGAAGCAAACCATGTGTTTATTTAACTATCTCACCTAATCATTGTGGTTATATATGTCTAGATAAGGATACATATAGACTTTACATTGCTAGACATATTTCACTTGAGGAAAACAAATTCCTTTTTCAATCATCAACTCATTTGGCGCCAACACAACTACCTTCAACAGATACAACTTGGTCAGCTGCATAGATTCCTAATTATTTGCCTCCTTCACATCCTTCCCATCTAGACAATGTCTCCCATTCAAACACATCAGCCTTGCAAAATTTATCTTCAACAGAATCCATTCAATCCCCCAAAATCCTGGGCACTTATCTCCTAGTGACGACCAATGTCCTCTGCTTAATCCAAATCTAGAGATTAGGTGCCTATCACCTAACCAATCATTGGCCATTCAAACTCTTATCCAACCATTAAATGATGATAATTCTGTATCCCCACCTGATTTAAATTTAATGGTTGATCCTACCCAATATCTTACCTTCACCGAAACTCAATCACCTTCTACTGATCAAAACTGAACCCATCCTATGATATTACGTCCCTCAACCTTAGCAAACGACATACAAATCATGCACGTTGTTCTCCAAAAGCCCAACCATCTCCCAACTTCCTTCAAATTAAACCTGCCACCTTTAAGCAAGCCTTTTCATATCTTGAGTGGTAAAAAGCCACGCAATCCAAATTCAATGCTCTAAAAGAAACGAATACATGAAAATTGGTACCTAAGCCATATAATGCTAACATTGT
The DNA here is from genome assembly GCF_000150535.2 of Carica papaya. Next base: position 359,621 of record NW_019014674.1, read on the forward strand.
TGGAAATAAGTGGGTTTTCAAGATTAAACGGAAGCCAGATGGATTGATGGACAAATATATAGCCTGCTTGGTTATTGAAGGCTTACACCAACAGTCAGGCCTTGATTACTAAAAAACTTTCAACTCAGTCATTAAGGTCACTACTATCAGATTAATTCTTGTTCATGCAATAACTCAAAGGTGGCCCATTAAACAGTTAGATGTCTGAAATACATTCCTCCATGGGTTCTTGGATATTGATATATACATGGACCAACTTAAAGGGTTTATTGATTCTTCACAGCCCAATTTTATGTTGTTTCAGGCAATCCAAAGGCGATATCTCACTTTTTTTTTTATAAAAAAATTACTATAGATTCTAATAAAATTTTTATTTTGATGTACATAAATAATATACTTATCATAGAAGACTCAGTTGTTGTACTCAATACATTAATTCAAAAGCTTCAACATGAGTTTTCTGTGAAGGACTTTGGTGATTTTTCCTTCTTTCTTGGAATTAAAGTTCAGCGTACAAAGCATGGACTATTTCTTAACCAATACAAATACATATGGGATCTCTCGAAGCAAGTTGGAATGACAAATGCCAAAATGTACAGTACTCCTATGTCTGTAACACTGCCCCTTACAAAATCAGATGGTCAACCACTTAAAGATGGTTCCATGTATCAGAAGATTGTTGGGGCCTTGTAATATGTTACTCTAATAAGACCAGACATCTCATTCACTGTAAACAAGTTATATTAGTATATACACACACCATCTGACACTCACTGGGCAATAGTAAAATGGGTCATACGGTACTTAATGGGTACATCTTCTTTAAGTTTATTTTTTGATACAAAATCATCTTATCAATTGCAATGCTTCAAAGATAGCGATTGGGGGGGACTGTCATAATGATAGGCGTTCCACAAATGGCTTTGCAATCTACTAAGGTAGCAACTTGATATCCTGGGTATCGAAGAAACAACAAATAGTAGCCTACTCCTCAACAGAAAGTGAATACAAATTACTTGCTAATGGCACGACTGAATTACTATAGTTGTAAAATATGATGCATAAACTTCACATCCCATAATGATCCTCTATAATCCTTTGATGTGATAACACGGGAGCAATTTATCTCACATCTAATCTAATATTTCATGCAAGAACCAAGAATATCGAATTAGATTTCCACTTTGTTCGAGAGCAAGTGGCTATGGGCAATCTTCATGTTCGGTTTATCTCAACAAGTGATCAACTTAGTGATATTTTCACCAAGCCCTTGCCTATCAGTCGGTTTCAGTTCCTTAGATTAAAGGTTGGGTTAGTCTTTTTACCAACAATGACTTGTGGGAGGGTGTAGAGAGATAAGAGAATATGATTATTCTCAATCAAAATTATTTAAACTTAGTATCCATCATTAGTTAGCTCTATTATGTATCTCTTGCTTATCTCTTTCTACCTATATATATGTATATAATTATTCAAAACAAACCATCAAGATATTATTCAATTCTCATCCTGTTATAGTTATAATTTTTTGAACTTTTAAATATTGTGAGACATTTTTGATAGAAAAGAAGAAAGAGCAAAAACGGAACAAAGAGAGAGCAGAATGACAAAGAAAAATATTTCATTCTGAATACTATTTTTGCTGCTTACAGGAATACATATATTGCTACTTGTGTTGTACTGTAGCAGAAGAAAACAAATACATATATTGCCACTTGTGTTGTACTGTAACAGAAGAAAACAAAAATAGTTACAATGTAATTAACTAATTTATTAATTAGTCTTAATACTCCCCCTCAAGATGGAGAGTACAAATTTATTGTACCCATCTTGCTCAACAAATTGTCGAATTGCGTAGGATAAAGTGCCTTTGTCATTAAATATGCCAGTTGATTTCGAGTGGATATGCACATCGTCTTCAAGGTACCATCTTGAATCTTCTCACGAACAAAATGATAGTCAAGTTCAATGTGTTTTGTTCTTTCATGATACATTGAATTTGAAGCAATGTGTAGAGCTGTCTGATTATCACAGTAAAGTAATGCAGGACTTGGTGTTGCACATCTAAATCTCGTAACAATTTCAGAATCCAAACGATCTCGCAAGTAGTGTTGGCCATGAAGCGATACTCGGTTTCAGCAGATGATCGAGAAATGACTTGCTGTTTCTTTGATTTATATGAGACTAATGAAGACAAAAAAAAAAACACAATAACCGTGAGGGATCCTCTAGTGTCAAGACATGTGCCCCAATCAGCATCAGAAAAGGCCTTAATCTGAATGACAGATGATGAAGGAAAGAAAAGACCTTGTCCAGGTGTCCTCTTAATATACTGGAGAATCCGTAAAGCGACTTGAAGGTGATTAGTCCAAGGAGCAGCCAGAAACTGACTCAATCTATTGACAGAGTAGCATATGTCAGGGCGAGAGATGGTTAAGTACAACAGTTTTCCAATCAGTCGTCGATAGCTGGTGATATAACTCAGAAGTTCGCCATCATTTTTAGACATCTTGATACTAGGATCCATGAGAATAGATGATGGTTTACAACCAAGATATCTAGTTTCAGTTAACAGATCCAACACATATTTTCTTTGGCATAAGGTGATTCCTGTGTCGTTTATTGCAATTTCAAGTCCAAGAAAATATCGGAGAGTCTCCAAATCTTTCATTTTGAAGTTTTGTCTGAGTGTAGCTTTGAGCTCTTCCACAGTCTGATCGTCATTACTAGCAATAACAATGTTATCGACATATACCAACAATGCTAGGAAGGTTTTACCTTGTTGCCAGACAAATAGGGAGTGGTCACATTGTGACTGATGGAAGCCTTTTTGAAGTAATACTTGTGAGAACTTATGAAACCACTATTGGGAAGCCTGTCTCAACCCATAGATTGACTTGTGTAGGCGTCAAACAGGTTGATGTGGAAGAGTCTCCCCCTCTTGAGGAGAATAGCCTGGAGGAATAATCATATAAACTTTTTTGTGAAGGTCACCATGAAGGAAACCGTTGGTGACATCCAACTGAGTCAGGTGCCAACCATGGATAGCAGCTAGTGAAAGCAAAATCTTGACAGTAACTAATTTGGCAACAGGAGAGAAGGTGTCAAGGAAATCTGTGCCAAATTATTGTGTGTAGCCTTTAGCAACCAGATGGACTTTGTGTCTTTCTACGGTTCCATCAGCTTGATATTTAACTTTGTAAACCCACTTGCAATCAATGGGTTTCTTCCTAGGAGGGAGGGAAACAGTGGGCTAAGTGTTATTGTTCTCTAAGGCACGTAGCTCCACGTTCATAGCATTCATCCAAACATCAGACTGGTTAGCCTCATAAAAGTTGATAGACTCAATATGGGAGGAAATGGCACAAATAAAGCTGTGGTATTGGGGTGTAAGTTTGGTATGAGTAAGGGACGAAGAAATGGGATAAAGTGCATGTGTATCTGTATGGTAGCAGTGATAGTAAGACAAATAAGAAGGTGGTCGTGTTATACGTAGTGGGCGAGATGATAGTGTTTGGGAAGACTCATGTTGTGAGCGGACAAGTGTATCAAGAGAACCTGAGGAGTGTGTAGACGTATGGAGAGGAAGAGGTAACACAAGATCATGAAAAAAATCATTGTGAATGGGGTCAGGTGAGTGAGAGAAAAGAAACGGAAAGATATGTTCATGAAAAATGAAATTACGTGAGATGAAAATTTGATTGCTCTCGATGTCGAGAAGTTTATATCCTTTGTAACCCGAAGGGTAACCAAGGAAGACACAAGTCCTAGAACAAGGTGAAAATTAATGGCGATGACTATCGAGAGTGGAGCAGTAGCATAAACAACCAAAGATACACAAGTGATCATAGAAAGGGTTTTTTTGAGTTAATAGTTCAAATGGAGTTTTATTAGATAACAAGGGGAAATGTGTACGGTTGATTAGGTAAACAGCAGTCAAGATGCAATCGCCCCAATACATAAGGGGAACATGGGATTGAAATAGTAAAGCACGTACCACATTTAAAATGTGTTGATGTTTTCGTTCGACAACAGAGTTTTGTTGAGGAGACTCAACACAAGAATGATAAGAAACAATACCTTTTGACTTGAAAAATGAATGAAAATTCAACTCGTGCGCATTGTCAGATCACACAGATTTAATGAAAATATTATATTGTGTAAGTATGAGAGTATAAAATTCAGAAAAAATGGTAAGAACGTCGGACTTTTGACGAAGGAGATACACCCAAGTAGTCCGAGTGCAATCATCAATAATTGTAAGAAAAATATTTATACCCTTCGATAGTGGGTGGAGAGAAGGGACCCCAAATGTCGATGTGGATTAGATCAAATGGATGGTCAGATAATCTATTATTAGAAACGAAAGACAATTTACGTTGTTTAACCAAATGACAAATTTTACAATGAGAAATATTCGAAGTTTGTAAGTCTTCATTAATATACTGAAGTTTTACATGGGAATGTGACCCAATCTAAAGTGCCATAGGATTCTTTTAGAGTTAATGGAAACATAATGAACAGCAGGAAAAAGAAAACATCTAGTAGTTAAGTAGTAGAGGTTGTCAATTCGTCTGCCCTTCCCAATCAACAAGTCCCGAGTGCGGTCCTGGATGACACAAGAATGAAGAGAAAAATTAATTGTGCAGTTGTGGGTAGTGGTCAACATGTTGACACTGACAAGCTTAAAAGAAAAATGAGGGACAAAGAGAATATCATGCAGAGTTAGGGTGTCAGTGAGGAGAGTACTTCCAACTTGATTGACTAATGCTGAACTACCATTTGGTAAAGTGACTGGTATGGAATGCACATTTTTAAGATTTGTGAAAAGGGTAGGTGTGCAACAAATGTGATGTGTGGCTCCAGAGTCAATGATCCAGCATTTAGAGGTAAGTGTGTGTGTGAAGTTGGAAAGGCAAAAGGGTGTGTAGGATATACCTGCCGCGTGAGGATCAAGAGCGGCGTGACTTGTAGAGAGAGATAGGCTGTCCGGAGAGATGGCGGAGTTCGGTTGGTAGAGACATGCACATAGGTGAGCAATAATGTTCTGAATTTGTGATGTGCTTAAGTCATCGACGGAGGTAGCGAAATTAGATGTTGGTAAGCAGTCGTCAACAGAGGCGGTGAAATTCTGCACTGGTCTTGCAATCGGGTACGTGCCTGAGGAGGAGGAAGAAGTGTGTTCTGTTAAAAAAACTTCATGGGCCAAGGCTTGGTTGGTAGAGAAGAACCTGAGCATGGATAGGGGGCCAGTCGGGTTAAAAGACCTAGTTCCAGGAGTGGGCCAAGAGATAGCTGGAGGGTTACGGACTTGGGCCTGCATTTGGACTTGCCCCTCATTAAAATCAGCTGAAACATTGCGAGTCTGGTTTTGGACTTGGACAGGTCCATCATTAAAATGTATTTTACGCTTGGGCTTGAGGCCTGGTGGGTAGCCATGCAGGCGGTAACACCTGTCCATAGTGTGGCCCACAAGTCCATAGTGTGAATAGGTGGGTCTTCTCATTCCTTGAGTTAGAGCAACAGAGAATCCGGAACCGTGACCCGTTTCTGCGTGTGTGTCGAACCCGATTGCACGGTGCCACTCTTCCTGCACCACCAGTAAGAAGTCTTTCAAAATGGATGGAGAGCATTCCATCATCAAAATTTGGGCCCTAACAGTAGCATATGAGGGATTTAATCCCATTAAGAAAGTCATGACAAACTCTTGTTCCTGATAATCATTCCACGCCTTCATGTTTCCGCATTGACAGGTTGGAGCTGGTTGAAAAGTTTTGAGTTCGTCCCAAATTGTTTTCATTCGTGTGTAGTATGTGTTGATGCTGAGTGACCCTTGAGCAAGGTTGTTCATGCTCTATTTTAGTTGGTAGATACGCGGTGCATTGCTCTACCGATAACGAAGCTACAAATCGGTCCAGATGGATTGTGCATTTTCATGGTATAACAAGCTGTCAGCTATCTCCTTTGTTACAGCATTCAGCAACCAAGAAATCACCATACTGTTACAACACGACCAAGCAACGGCATGGGAGTCGGTGTTGTTCGGTTGATCGTAGGTTCCGTCTATGAATCCCAATTTAGTTTTGGCGGTCAGTGCTATCCTGATTGCTCTCTCCCATGTGTTGTAGTTATTGCCATTGAAAAGATTGGACACCAAAACTAAACCGGGGTGGTCGGCACTGTGAAGGAAGAACGGGTTTTGGGGGTCATCGGGCTGATCTCTAGCCATTTGAGATCAAATGTTTTGTAGCTCAATCACTAAGCTAAAGATGTTGGTTAAAGATTCATTGCTCTGATACCATGATAGAAAAGAAGGAAGAGCAAAAACGGAACAAAGAGAGAGCATAATGACAAAGAAAAATATTTCCTTCTGAATACTACTTTTGCTGCTTACAGGAATACATATATTGCCTTTTGTGTTGTACTGTAGCAGAAGAAAACAAATACATATATTGCCACTTGTGTTGTACTGTAGCAGAAGAAAACAAAAACAGTTACAATGTAATTAACTAATTTATGAATTAGTCTTAATAATTTTGGATGGTATTATAATCTAATTTTCATAAATTTTAAAATTCTATAATTTTTTTAATGAATTTAAAAGAAAAATTTACTGAAAGTGATACTTGTATTTAACGGTACAACGTGCTTTTAGAATTTTAAATATCATGAGCTATTATTATAATTATTTAGGCTCTTTTTTTTTTTAATTACAAATAAATTTGAAGGTAATAGACAGTTTTACCATCCTCATGAATTTAAAAGTTAAATTGCTTTAAAACTAATAATCAAATTTAATACTAAAAATTATGAGTTATTACCTTTCACAGTATCCTACAATTTCATATAATGTTGGTATATAAATCTTAATGTATTTTTTAATATCATCTCGTGGGTCTTACAAACTTGCTTTAATTCAAAAAGAACAATCAAATCTTTAAGGAACTATTGAGTTCAATCTTCTTTGAAGTTCAGAATCCCCTGCATTATTATTCACACTGTTCCAGGTAATTTTTTCATAAAAGATGAAGTTATATATTTAATATAGAAAAATAATTTCTCATAGATTTGTATATATATATATATATATTTTTTTCTAAAGTTTTTAAGTATTGTCTGCAAGTTGTTTTTGGAAAATTAAAGATAATTTTTTAACATTATTTATGTAAATATAATAAAATATTTATATTTTTAACATGTATAAAATTGAAATTTAACATGGAAATATTATAGTTTTAATGGATCTATTTCATCCACTGACAAAATCTACCACCAATTTTGTTAAAAATATTATCCCGTCTTTGAATAATTTAAAATATCAATCTGATACATATTGAAAAATATAAATTTATATTTTATTCAACTAAAATTTCACATGCTACATTTATTAATTACATGAAAATTTTAGATAGTAGTCCGAATTTAATTATAATAATTAAAAATAACTGGATCCATAAATTCTTGACACAGTGAGGCGATGGCCAGAAAAATATTTTAGCCAGATTGACGGCCATAACCAGTCAGCCAACTTTCCCATCACTCCCCTGAAAATCCTCAAACCACTCCACCGATATCCACTCTGTCATCCATTTTTTTTTTTTTTGAATATTTTCTCACCTTCTCCACCGTTATCACTCACTCTCATTACTTCACACGCATGTGTGTACCTTTTCTTCTTTCTCTTTTAAGTATTACTATTCACTTTCGCCAAATCCAGATTTACTCTGATTCGAAGCATCTTGATTCTCTCCGCATGCTTTCCTTCCAAATCAACGAGAGAATCTTAGTTTCTCACTCACCCAGTGGAAGAAGAGCGAGATAGCTTGGAGAAAACGGGACAGTGGATATGGAGAGGCAAAGAAGTTTCTCACTCAAATCAACGAGAATCTTAGTTTTCTCTTTGACAATGTCTTCTTCTCTCGTCATCCTCGCTTTCTTCTCGATTTGGGTAATGAAATCCAACCCTTCTGTTCATGAAGAGATCCATGTTAACTTCAACAAACCCTCGCCTACTCTGGGTATCAAACCCTTCACTGTACAGACCTTGACTGGCTTCAGAGGAAATTTCTCAGCTGTGAGTTTGAATAGTTCTGTTTGGATCTATGCCCATTTGAATGCAACTGAAAATACTCCCGGGCTTCCTGACACTCAGGCTATGGAGATGGTTAGTGAGCAAAAAGATGGAGTTGGGGGCAGGTTCACTTCGTTGCAGGAAAATGCACCAGGGTCTCCATCCGGGGATACCGAAGTTCGAAGCAACGTGGCGATTAAGGAGAAGGAGATGAGAGCAACTTCATTTAAGAAATCTGAGCCGTCATTAACCAGTGAAGAGATTAAGGAGAAGAAGCTTGAAGCTATTCCATCGAGGAACAATGAATCAATCCAGAGTAAAGCGAGGATTACAGACAATAGCAAAGAGGAGGAGTGTGATGTTACGAAAGGAAGGTGGGTTTATGACGAAAGCTACCCTTTGTACACGAATGTCTCCTGCCCTTTCATTGATGAAGGGTTTGACTGCGAAAGCAATGGGAGATTGGATAAAGACTACATGAAATGGAAATGGCAACCGCTATACTGTGAGATTCCCAGGTGAGAAATTAACTTTCCTTCTTCTTCTTACTCTTCAATAATATATTTAATTAGACCGAGTTAACGGGTGAAAATTGCTTCTAGATGAAGTATTGATTTAAGATGTGGGGCTTATAGATTATGATTATCAGGTTCAACGCAACAATAATGCTTGATTTGATAAGAGGCAAGAGGGTAGTTTTTGTTGGTGACTCCATCAATAGAAACCAATGGGAATCCATGCTTTGTATGCTGATGGGAGCCATTAAAGATTCCAAAAGAGTTTATGAGACCCACGGGCGAAGAATCACCAAAGAGAAGGGTGATTATAGTTTCAGATTTGTGGTAATGAAGCACGAGAAAATTTATGCTGTTAACTTTTTAACATTTCATGGTAATTCAGTAGAAGCTTGTGTAAGAATTAATTGACATTGTATATCTAACTGAATTTGTATATAATGTTAAGTGATTATTACAAAAATTTACTGAATTGCTATAAATGTTAGGAGATTAACCAGAGGCATGGTGCTTCTGAGGTAGCATAGTAGAACCCATGAACACATATTATGTTATTTACTACTTTTATTCCTTCCATTGTTTTTTTTTTTTCAGTATTTGATATAGAAGTTGTTTTAACAGGATTATAAATGTACTGTTGAGTACTATGTGAGCCATTTCTTGGTTCATGAGAGTAAGGCAAGAGTAGGGCAGAAACGGCGGCCAACCTTGCGAATTGATGCCATTGATCATGGATCATCAAGATGGAAAGGAGCTGATATTTTGATCTTCAATACAGCACACTGGTGGTCTCATCACAAAACAAAAGCTGGGTTAGTAATACTTACATTTGCTGTTTGTAGTCTTGGTTTTGGTGCTTAAACAGGCTTTATAAGGAAATCTTATAGTCTTCGGAGGCATTGGGCATTTGTCATAATTTTCTATCATTTCGTAGTAATTTAGTAACTCTTTATAATAGTAATTACCATTCTTAAGTCATCTGATTACTAAATTATTTAGAGTTACTAATATGCAATGTTTACTGCATTATTTAGAGTTACTAATATGAAATGTCAAAAAAATTATTGAATCATGATACCTTTGAAGTATTATTGCAGCATCAGACTTCTTTATTTTCACTATTCCAAGATCCAATATGCTGTAGAAATAAGAAGTGGTTGCATGTTGATATTTATGCAAGCAAGAAAGATGTTCTCTAGATTAATTCATATCTTGACTAAATTAGTAGCAAGTGGCAAACCAGAGGATTTAACTACCAAAATCGCTTGTGATTGATTTGCCGCGAGTACTTTCAGTAAAAAGGCAAGATGGGATTGTAAATGGGATCATGTTGTTCGCTGTCACTTTTAGATATACTTTAAATTTAGTTCCCTTTTTTATTGTTTTTAAAAATGGTTGATTTTATTGAATAGTTTCTTTTGCTGTCATTATTTAGAAAATGTATATTTTTCATGCTAAACGATTTTAGCAAACATCTTAGATGAGTTTTTCTTAAACAAATTTGTGTACATATCAGGTCATTTTATATTGTCGTGCATGTAAAGAAATTGCCTACTCTTTCCATGTTCAAATAGTTAAAAAATCTTAGGGTACAGTTTCCATTCTTTTTTCCTCTTTATTTTTGTTGAACTTGCAAAGCTAAAACCAAAACTCTTGTGCTCTTGTCATGTTCATAGTGTGTGTTAACCTCATGACAGGATCTACTATTATCAGGAAGGGAAGCTAGTGCATCCTCAACTTGATGTGTCAACAGCTTTTAGAAGAGCTTTGATGACTTGGGCATCATGGGTTGATAAAAACATAAATCCGAAGAAAACCCAAGTTTTCTTTCGAAGTCCAGCCCCTTCACATTTCAGGTTTGCCATTCATCCATCTTTCCTGAACTACATTTATCCTTTGCATCCTTGAATGAGTTACTGATCAAGAGTAGATAAATCTGTTAACAGAGGAGGGCAATGGAATTCTGGTGGCCACTGTAAGGAAGCTACTCGGCTGTTGGATGAAATCTCGGTCATCAGCTACTCAGAGAAGAATGCAATTGTTCAGGAGGTAATAAAGCAGATGAGAACCAACGTAACTTTCTTGAATATCAGTAGTTTGTCTGAGTACAGAATAGATGGTCACCCTTCAATATATGGAGGAAAACCGGGAAATCACTACTCTTCGAGTATTCAGGATTGCAGCCATTGGTGTCTTCCAGGGGTTCCGGATACATGGAATGAATTGTTGTATTATCACTTGCAATCTAAAAGGAGAGGATAGTTTGTATTGAAATTTTTTTGTTTTGTTTTTCCAGTGTGTATATTGTCAATTGCAAGTTAAGAGTACAGAGTGTTCTTAGGTGGATTGGTCCAGATAAAAATGCAAGGGAAAAAAGAAATTCTGCAATTTTTATCCAAAAAATTGGTAAAAATATTGTTATATTTTATTTCATTACAATAACATCATCAGTATTAGTAATCCATGAACGTACACGACATCATAAATTAAAGCAAGTATGACGCTCATCATGAAGGTAACATTTTCCACTATAATCCCAACAATTCCAAAGAAGTTCAAAATCTCCGCAGTATGAAACTGCTAGAAAAAAATTCTAGCTTATTACACTAATAATATACTAATATTTGACTTTCATTGCCTGTTTATCTTATTGTCCCTCCTTCATAATTGGCATATTTCAGCATCTATACACAAAAATCATAGTACAGCTTCATATTGCTGTCTGCTCAAGAACCAACTCCTCTTTCTCATATGTTGTATGGATTAAAACTATGAAAGAACTATAGAAACATGCCCTAAAATGTACATTCCAAGCAAGTACACAGTGCATTAGTGAGATTGGTGTTTCTTTGCTCTACCTTGACCAACAGATGAGTCATCTTTCTTTGAACCCTCAGGTTTTCGGGCCCATGCGGGTGCTTGGGCTGGTCCATAATGGTAATCATAGAAAATCTCTTCACTAGCTTCAATACGCTCCTTGGCAAAGATGCCAACTCGGTGATCTCCTGCCACAAGCATTACCTGTACAACATCCAATGTATTATCTCAACCAATGAGAACTAACTCAACATATGGATGGAGCAATTGCATAAACCATCACACCTTGGCATAGCAGTTTGGCTTTGATGAGTGGTTTGCAAATTTTAGCTTGTCTCCTTTGCGGTAAGCATCAAGGACATACTGCAAAGAATCAGATAGCTACTTTTAGATCTCTAACAATGCTTGCTTTATCACACATCGTAATTAGGCTGCGGGTTTAAAACTGAAAGAGAAGCATTACTGCAGAATATGGGCTTCAAAATTTGTTCTAGTTGGTGCTGTGAGCTATGTAAGAAAAAAGGTCACTTGCCTGATCATTCAGGTCAAACAGGAATGATGAGTTTGCACGGTCATAAATTTTGCCGCGTTTATCAGCTTCATGGTGGGAAATCAATTCACCAGTATATTCTCCAAGATAATCATTCTTGTTGACAGGATTCTGAAACAACTAATCCAATTAACCAAGCAGAAATAGCAAATAGCTAACACCACATAATAGAAGAGGGGAACTTTCAACCTTTAAGAAAGCACCCCATCCAGCAACATCAGATCTGGCCAAGAGAATCTGTAGAAGAGAAGATGGATTAAAGATATAAACAATATTCTCATTCAAAATCACTATCTCAACATCAACTTGAGAATTATGAATTGCGCACCCTCTGCTGTTGCCTTAGGAGCAATCTCATGTTTCCGCACTGACCATCTCCTCTTTTAGGTGGCTCACCCAATGAACCATCTCCACAACTGTGTAACAGTATAAGTACAATATTAAGTGTGAATACAAACAATATAATTTCC
>NW_019014674.1:414663-439850 GCF_000150535.2 Carica papaya
TAAAAAACATAATGAGTTAGTCATTAGTTTGCCCCACAAAATAAGTAACCACTGGTGATAAATCAACCAGATCCAGATGATCTAACACTCAATCCTCACCAAACAGTAAGCGGTTAAACAGGACATCAACAAGAACCAGTTTTATTTCCTAACACTCAATGAATGTGTAATATACCAGAACCTTAGACCTTTCAATTGAGATAGTTGATAAGTATCTAGTAAGCTGGGAAGAACCACGTTATGTTTGATTCATTAAATTACAGTAGTCAGAAGCACTGTATTTCACAGCAGTACGAGAGTAAAGGGGCAGTGGCAGCAGGTAAACGACTTGTTTTATAATAAAACCCAAACTAGAGAAAATTAATAGCATGCCATATCAGAAGAATAGATTCTTAACGCAGCAAAGATCCAATAAGAGGTCCGATGAAGGCTGAGAAGCAACATAATAACAAGCCTCCAGTTCTACAATGCACAAGGCTTGAATCGAAAATTACCCAAGATAGAATTTGTGGTTGAAGACAAATAAACTTATATGAAAAATAAAAAAGGTAAGACCAGCAAACTAAACCTTATAAATGCTATTGACCCACCAAGTTTGATGAGTGAGATCAAACAAAACAATCTTTGAAGGCACTTGCATAATAAGCAGCAACTCTTACCACATAAAAACATATCATGACACCATCAAGAGTGCATGTCAGAAACCAGTTATTTCAGTTTCAATTTCAAATCAATCACCCAACCACCCAGGTTTATCTTACACTACATAATGCAAGCAAGGTGTGATTAATAGCAACCATTCAATTTCATCAGGAAATAAATTGGTCCTTGAGAATTCAATTTATAACTTTTATAGAAAAGGCATCAAAAAACTTATTTCTTCTCCCAACTATTATTTACGCTGCATCCTTAACATCTTAGTTAGGTCAGCCGTTTCCAATAGATTAGTTATACTGCTATTCTGTAACCAGATTATCAAACTCTTCAATAACCAGGCAGACCTAGAAGGACTCGTTTTGGCTCTGATGACAAACAAACAGTCATTTCTAGGATATTGTGAGAAGATAGTAGCATGAGAAAATAAGAAGAAAAATGAATGGGATAAAACAGGAAATGGGAACATAAAATCTTAAATCCAGAAAATCATGTGCCATTCAGGACCGAACTAATACATATCTAATTTACAGCTCATCATCCAAACTTTTCTTAAGAGTTATACAGCACTGCCATAGATCATACTTGGACCAGATAGGAGAAAGAAGAGCAACAGAATAACAGTTCCAAGGATTCAATATGTAAAGTTAAAGCTAGTGTTAGCATAAAGTTAACTCAGTAATCAGAAACAGCAATATCACTAAGCATTTTACCTAGCAGCGAGTCCAACACAGACTGTGGAGACATCAGGGCGTATATGCCTCATTGTATCAAATACAGCCATACCTAAAGAAGATGGAGGCAACTCAGACTGGGAACACAAACATTACCATACACTGTGGAAAACAAAATATTGCGGAATCACAAAGCGAATCACCTGCAGTAACGGACCCACCAGGAGAATTTACATACATGACAATATCCTGTTGAGAAATTCACATGAATCACTCAGAATCTCCATCAAATAAATAAGAACTGTTATAACACAATTTAACGCAAGGGAAGGGGAAGAGAATGAGAGGTTCAAATTAGTCTATCACTCTAGTACATTCAATATTTCCATAGGTGTTGTGGGAAACACTCCAGTGCTTATTTAGAGTATCTAGCAGTTACAAATGAAGTATTGGTTGCTAAAAGAATACATCGAGCATACCTTATTAGGATCAACAGCATCAAGATAAAGGAGCTGAGCGACAATAATATTGGCCATATCATCATCAACAGCTCCACCACAGCGTATTATTCTCTATGAGGGCAAATAAGGACCAAAACATATAAGTTAATGAAGCAAAAATTACCTTGAATAGTTAATAGAAGATCATGACCACAAAAAATCAACTTTAATCCATACATGTTGGAAAAGCTGACTAATAACACTCTGGAAGCGTTCTTGCACCATTGGGGGTGGCCCTTGCCCTTGCGCATATGCAGGGAAGTAAGGGGAAGACGGGATTTGCAAGTCATCCCTGAGGATTTGAAAATTTTCTCAGTTAGAAACAGCAATGATCAAGATTACAAGATACAAAGGGATTAATAATTGCATCAACATCACCTAATGGACCAAATTCCTTGATGAGAACTCTCTGGCATCCACAAGTTACTGGTGTAGACAGCCTTAGCTGTTGAGTTCCTCACTTTCTTCTGATTACTGACTAGCTTCTTTAGTTTCCTACAATGCAAAAGGAATGTTTGCTCATGTTTAACCAACAAGGAAAAGCTAGAGGGAAATATTACAACACGAAATTTCTAGTAGCAGGCCTTAATGATTGCAGACAGTAATTGTTTAAACGAACTTGAATCCATAAAGGACTGATACTTTATAGATTGTCAAAACTTCTTTTGAATGATGACCAACAGTTTGCTAGAAATGAAGCACCATCTTCATGGTTTCCGAAAAGCACAGCATAAAATACTGGATCGGAAGAGTTCAATCAAGTGTCACAAGGAAGAAAAGAAAAGAAAAAAACAAACTTTAACAGTCACTTGGTTTCATTTTCCTTTATTCTTAGTTAATTCCTATTTCTAATCTTAATACTATTCTTGATATGCATAAGTATAAAATCATTCTTTGTGTTTTGAGCTATCTCACCCAACTTTGAAATCCTTTGACAATTCAATTCTACTTCTCAAGACTAATACAGTTAGAAACTAAATAAGAATTCAATAGAAAATCAACCAGTCAGGACCTTACAGTTAAATAAGGTACCATGCCTCTATACAATTGATTCCGAAAAAAATCATTAAAAAATCTCACATTTGAGAACAGTTCCAGCACCTAATTACTTCCGATAAATATCAAGCACGGCAAAATACAAGACCAAAAGCTGTTCCCACCTCATAATGAGGAAGAAAGAAGAAAAAATAACATAGCATAACCCTATAACTAATCCAAATAATAATCATTGGCTCAACTAAATAGTTTCCTCTGCTTGGTTGGAGATAATTAAAAATGCTTCAAAAAACCGATCAAATTCTCTTTTACCTACAGTTTCTCCGCAACAAAATTCAAAAAAGGGAAATAATACCTGGAACGGAGGGGCTCTAAAGGAAGACAGAGGCTCTGGGATTCGAAAGAGGAACTAGGGTTTGGGGAGAAGAGAAGGGAGTTGAATCTGAGGGATGAAGCCGATGTCGACACGCACGTGTGTGCCATTGCAGACCAGAGAATAAACCCCCCCCAAACTCTCGTGCAGTCGACGAAACTGGAACAACGGGATGCGCTTAGCGACTGTTTCGGGCTCCTTATCCAACTAAACTGCAGGGGTTATAGAGTGGTATGTGGAAGAGTGGTGTGTTGGAGCAAGAAACAGCTTTAACAGTGACTCCCGGATGTTTTCCAAATGGGTCTTGTTCGACCCGTTTAATGAAACGGATCTCGGGTTCAAATACCCACTTTACTTTAAAAATAAAAAAATAAAAAAGTTAAAATCAGATTTTTTTACTCTTACGTGAACACAAAAATCTTAACTATTATAATAATAATATATAATTTATTGGTGGTAAATACACAGCTAGTATATTTCTTAAAAAACTGTAAGTAAACTTTTGCAATTTTTATAATTTTATAATTTTTAACAACAAACAAAATAGTATGATTGTTAAAAATTACGAATTTAAACTTCATTTAAAACATAGAGTTTATTATCTTTTAAACATATTATGTACTAATAACACTAATGTATAATATTTAATTCAATAAAATTAATATTTAATTATTATGTATTTATAGAATATAATGATAATTTAGATAATTTATTACATTTCTGACTAACGGACATTTGCTATGATTAGGGTTCTTTTAGTTGCGTTAATCACAACAGATTAAAGATCGTATCTTTCTTTTTTTAAAATAAAAATATTTTCATATTTAAATAATCTAATATTTAGAATATTATTAAATAAGACTATTGTGTTAAATAAAATTCAAATTATACTGTAACCTATTTTCTATCAATAATTTTATATTTAAATTTAATTGAATTAATAAATCATGTAAAAAGTTGTTGATATAATATAAAAATTATGCGATGAAATTCAGCTAAAAAATATTTTATTTATTTTTAAAGACAAAATAATTATTTTTGAGGTAAAGTAGATATATTTAATTTTCGTACAACAAAATTATATTTTTAAACAATAAAATCATTTTCCTTTTATTCTTGGTTTGAGAATGCTATGTAAGTCTTGAAAGTTGTATCATTATTGTGCTCTATAAAATGATTATTATAAGAAATACTATTGCAAAGAGATATATATATATATATATTCATCAAATTTTAATTTGTTATGATTTTTCACTTGATTACATATTTAATTAAAGGTAATTCTGTTTCGACCCCTAATTAAATTAATAAATGTAATAATTATCAAAATTGATGTAGCAATTATGAAGCAATTTGTTGTGACAGAATTATGGATAATGTATAATTAGATAAATTTTACATTAAAAAAGAAACTAAAATAAGATATTTTTAGTTAAAAAAATAATAATTTTCATAATTTTAAATGACTATGTTAAGCCTTAATTTTTAATTTTTTAAATTTATTTTTGCAATAGAAACTCATCCTTTTTTTGTAAATTAACTGTGAGAATCTCCACTCAATAGTTACTTACAAAATTAATTTACATGAGAAGGTTCACCGAGTCAAAAACCAATTTTCTGACAGAAGAAAATCATCTAACGTCGACAAAATCAAGGCAGGAAGAAAACCACGACATGTTTGAATCCATACACTGGAGTATAAATCCTTCCCTACAAGACCAATCTTGAACTCTCAAGAGTACTTGTTCCAAATGCTAAGAGATCCAGTCAATCCAAAGAACTAAATCCTTACAACCATCAATTCCAATCACCCTGACTCTGGGCATCCCCATCTGTCACAAACCTTACTTACGGCTTCAGACTTGACAGAAAAACAGAGAAAGAAGAAAAGATTTTTTTTGAGGTAATGTGTTTGATTTTTCGATGATCTTCAATAATAGAGGAAATAGACCTATTTGTAGACTACAAATGGTGGGGAAAAAGAGCAGCAAAGGGAGGTGGGAGTCGCCCCGAGTGCTGCAGCGGGGAAGGCACCTGTTTTGTTATTCTCGGTCGATAAATCCTAACCTTAATTCGTACGTGCAATAAGACTATTTCACCCCCTGTTTGTAAAATTTCCCTTTCTGTAGTAGACCGCCAGTGGTGGCTTCTTGACAGCATCACAAACAACGAATCCAGCCACAGTAACCCATGAATCTATAAAGCTAGCTGCAGTAAAAGTCTCGGTTTGCCAATCAAATATTTTGGCAGACGACTAAAGTCTAGAGGGCCTAGAAGGCATAACAACAATTCAAGACCTGCAAATTTCCAGCTACATCTATAGCTAACTATTCTTGGAGGCCAAACAACAGAAAGAATCAAAACATATGCCTACATGGCGTACATAACATCTATATGATTAAGCAGTCACCACATAGAACCAGTGTAACGGTCCCGGAAATATTAAAATGAAATGAGTATTTAAATATATCAAATGCGGAAGCGAGATCAAAATTTCAGTTAACATCCCTTACACGAAAAACCAAAAACGTACTTAAAATATAAAAGACTAAACTAACTAAGAGAGAAACTCGAAAATAAAACTATGAGTATGACTACAGAGTCTCTAGGCATCCCCTTCGTCGTCCTCCTGCGGAACGGGCTCGGAAACCATGTCTTCCTGATCTGAAATGGTTAAATAAGGAGTGAGCTACACTAGCCCAGTAAGAACATCACGATATCTCACCGTCACGGAGGTAAAGGTGGGTAGAAGAACACAAAAAGACCAATGGAGCATAATTTACAACAAACTCGTTTATTAACATGAAAACCTTTACCATCCACTTACCTCGGTGGAATTTATGAAAACAATATAAGAAAAACAATAACATTATCATAATCATTGAATAATATAAGCTGTAAAATATAACACTTATCACGCCTCTTGTAATTCAATCATTGTACAACATATCTTTTTCTCATTTACCAGCCTACTAGTATCCGTGGGGGTCCATAGGGGTTCCGCTACCCGTTAACCTTTAACATTCACAACCAGTTTCCAGGGCCGTCCCCATACCCCGTCCGGTATGGGCGCCAAACCATGAACCTCAATACCCCGTCCGATATGAGGGTGAAACGGGCCGTCCCCATACCCCGTCCGGTATGAGCGCCAAAACCATAAACCTCAATACCCCGTCCGGTATGAGAGTGAAACGGGCCGTCCCCATACCCCGTCCGGTATGGGCGCCAAAACCGTAAGATCTCCATACCCCGTCCGGCATGTGAGACCACAATCCCGGTAGGGTTCCCTACGGACCCGGTCCGTCCACCATCTCCCAGGATATCTAGTCAGGCTGACCCCCATAATACAATTATCAGTCTACACAATCTTTCATTTTCCTTTTCCTCAGTCAGCATCATCAATTCACATACAAACAAGCAAAACAGTAATTCATGCCAAACAGACAACATACAGTATCAGTTTTTCAGTCATTCAACCCATGATTAATAAAAACGTAGTATATGCACACAAATCTGTAAAATGAACACATCAAACCTCATTTTGCATTTAAAGCTGTAAACAGGCCAAATAACAGTAAATCACCAATCACACTAGACTCGGGCTCCATTAGCCACCTTAAGCAATTTCACACATTCGTTAATTCAAGAAATACCGTTTTATCATTTTGAACTTTAATACCGTGATAGGAAATAGGGTGATGGGTCCTTACTTGTTTTCGGGATCCGAATACGATTCACAGTGCGCCTGCAGGCCGTCCCTAATTTTCCCTGAATTTTTCCCGGAGAACTGAAACACACTAACAGTACCTGCACGTGTTCCAAAAAAAACCCAAATTAGGCCCAGGGCCTCTTTCGGCCCAAATCGCAACTCCGGCACGGCGGCTCCGCTGTGCTCCGGCGACGGCGCCGCCGCTGGCGGCGGCGAGTCGCCTCGGGTTGGCTGTTTTCGACCGTTTTCGGCCGAATTCGGCCACACTCGCATCGGTCCTTGTGAGAAAACAACCCTAGGGCCCTCGGGGGGCCAAAAAATCACGGAAAAACGGAGCTTACCGGCGGCGGCGCTCTCGGGTGCGGCGGCTCTCCGGCGAGGTTCGTGTTTTGGTGATTCGGCTCCGGTCAACCTGTAGAGAAAAGAATGGTGATCACGGTGATATAAAAATTGCATCGAACGGAGGCCGGGAAGGGCCTCGTCGGAGGCAAAAACCGAGAGGGGGCGCGGCGGCGCCGCTGGTCTTTGGCCGGGATTTCGGCTTCGATTTGGCCATAGGAGGAATCAGCGTGGAAAAACGAGTCGGGGGTATGAAATTTACCTCGATCGGCGGTCGAAAATTTCCCCGGTGCGGCGGCGGGTGGCGGCGGTCGGCCTCTGGTTCGTCTTCTCCGGCGAGCGGCGGGCGGCTAGGGTTTGTGGTCTGGTGTGGGGGTTCTATTTATAACCCCTTGCCTTTTGATCTCAGCCGTCCATTTCGTTTGAATCTGGGCCGTTCGTTTTTGATTGAATCTGGGCCGTCCGTGCGATTGAATCTGGACCGTCCGATCGCGCGATTGATCTGGGCTGTCGGATCGCACCCACGCGGATAGCCAACGTGGCTCCTTTCGGAGTGACGTGGTCTTGTCACGTGGCAGGCCCCGATTGGCCGAGACTGCTGACGTGGCCTTTCCTTTTTTTTTTTTTTTTTTTTTTCCTCCTCCTTTCCGGGTGCTACAACCAGTCTCCTTCAAAACAGCTTATGCATTTTGAATGCCACAACACCATAACGCATTTTTCCAGCACTTGGGATATTGCACAAGCCATTCTTCAAAAATTAACTTTAGCAGACATTTTACATACAAAAGCGAGATATACAGTCCCAAAATCAGAGAAAATAGCACACCTGTTCTGACCGGAAAAAGAAGAAAATAGTCACGCAAATGCGTGTCTGGTTTAGATTTTATGTTTGCCAATTCTATGGAGGCTTTGAGTAGCATTCTAACAGCTCAATCAAACAAGAGAAAAATTCAAAAGCACAGGCTGAATTTTCTGCTTTTGTTCACTGCAAATATATATAAATTTCTTTCAAGTACTTCAAAAAAATTTCTATGAAAACCCAAATGACTTTTGTCAAAAAGATAATATTTTGTAAAAGCTATTTTCTTTCTGTTTTTGACACACAGCAGAAATTGAAGCTCAACCAGATAGATACTAGCTTGCACCGCAAAATAATCTGATTCTCAAATGAAGTCATCCATCTTCGCTCAACTCTTTGGATAGTCAAAAAATCAGCCAGTTGCAGCAAAATTTCAATCCTAATAACTTAGCTGTTTACATGAAATGGAAACAAAAGCCAGTTGGTATAAAATTTCTCTACAATGAGCTGAGAAGCAACCAATCCCTGTATACAAGATAAATTCAATAATGTGCAGCAGTACCTGCACATAATGAGGCTAGTAATATATTCAACAAATTAGCCGGTAGTTTCAGCTGGCTGCTGTTCCTGAATTGCCTTGTAGCACTTGAGACTACAGAGAGGAAGCTTTGTCTTGGAATCTCGATACTTGTAAGGATTAGTACAAGATGGCCCCGCACATTTTTCACGTGGAGGAGGATAGCTACGTATGCATAAAACGAAAAAAAAAAAAAACATGCCATCAAGAAGGGAACTTCCAGAAATATGCAATGCATGGACATGAGTATGTATTATATGTCAGGGGATCAAGATGTAAACTTTATATTTTCAAGCAAAATACCTGCAAGGTTTCGAATCAAATATACTTGGCAAACCCATATCCTTTGAAAATGTTACAGTATTCCCCTGGGGACCTGAGACCGTTCTGATCATATTTGACCCAAGCATCAAAGCGTTTGCAGCCTTCTCCTGCATACAACATAAAGTACGATGTTTAGCAAGAAGCTTCATCCAAGTACATAGACCAAATAGTTTGCTCATAAGTCTCTAATACCTGTGCCAATTCCTCCTGACGTTTTTTAATTTTTTCTTCCCGCTTCTTCCTGTTGGAATCTTGACCAAGTATTTTTCGAATAGCCTCAGCCTACAAAATTCAATCCAAGCATGCATGTTTCTGGGTCTGTGGATTCAAAACACAAGTAACAGAGCTAATGGCAAACACAACAAAAAACAAACCTCCGATTCCCTAGCGGCCTTCTCAACTTGATCTCTTCGTCTTTGAGCAGCCTCGGCTTTTTTCAACTGCTGCTCTATTTCTGAAAGCTTCTCCTTTTGCTCTGTGATCAACAAAAAGAATATAAATACGATGGCTTAGAAAGTAACTAGTATAACAGCAATCTTATGACAGAAATAAAATACTAACTCCTTGGTGGGGCAGGTGGCAATCCATTGGGAAATTCAATTAATCTTGAACCAGGAGCAGCAGAGGGATCCTTGCTAGATTGAAGAGCTCGTTGACGAGTGGTAAGAGTCATTTCCCTCTTAGTTTCAATTGGTGAATCAACAGATTCCTTCCCCTGCCTCTTATTCTTTCTATCCTCTAGCTCGCTATCAGATACCTGATCATCTTCTTCCTCATAATCTGTATCATCCGATGCCCTATCAGATCTAGATTTCTTCTTCCCATCCTTGCCAGCCTTTGAAGAGCCAAGATTCGAAATATTAGAAACAGCAGAAAGTTTGCGGTGCTTCTTGCCTGATTCCTCATCATCTTCCTTATCTGCTGTAGGAGCCTTCAATTTCAATTTCTCCAGGTATCGGATCTCATCATCTTCATCGTCTTCACTGAAATCCCCATCAAGCACCCGCCTCTTGGGGACTCTCTTGCTCTTACGAGCCGGGCCACTCCGATCCCCCTGTTTTCCAGATGCATTCTTAGCCGATGTCCTTCCCATAACAGAATCCTCTTTCCCAAAACTAAAAGCGCCACTTGAAAAATCCTTCCAGGGAATTCCTTGCAGACCTCTTCTCTTATCTGAAGGGGATTGGGCACAATCTACATTTCTCTGCAATAGGAGTTGTTTTAATAAAGAGATTACTTCGGATTCCAAACGTTACCCAACAACAATAGGCTGTAAATAAGGAGACAGAACCACATTAATACACAAGATATCCTTCCAAAAGAGTAAATGAAGGTCCCAGTTTCCTTGGCCAATCAAACAAATCCATGTGGTTTTATGCCCGTGAAATACGCAAAAGAATATCAAGGATAGAAAGGACAACCAATATAACGAAAAATAATAAAGAAAATACCTTCATCAGGTATCATAAACTCAGATTAAAAACTAAATTTTATTATAAGAAAAATAAAATTGTAAATAGCACAATAATACTTGAATAATAACGTAAGGTCGAAAATAGAAAACAGTTTTCTAAGCAAAAATATGATACTAACACAATGTCCCTAAACAAGTTCAAAAGAAATATGTTTGATAGTTACGTACCTGAAGATTTTGCTTCTGCCTTGATCTGGAGTCATCAATGGATCGAGAAATCTGTGTGGAAAACCCATCCCCATGCACACGATCAGGTGTGGAGTTAGAATGAATTGTTCGTGTGACGCCACCAACCTTGAGCTTAACCTTTCTTACCTTGGTTTCATTTTGTAAACCATCTAGAATTACTTCCAATTTACCCAAACCATGGCTCTCACAGTTCCTTCCACCATATACGTCAGCATTTCTCAACTCTGATTCTAGGCCTTCCTTCACCCTGCTTGCACTTTTCCAATTAGCAGGTGCAAGGACACCTTCACTAGACCGTTTATTGTTGCCCCCACTTCGCCCTAAATCATTATTATAGAATGCACTGAATCCCCCATCCTCCTTTTTACTCCTTTCATGAGGTTTTTCAGATTCATCAGCATACAAAGCTGGCCTAGACATAACTTGATTAAGATTAAACTCTTTCCTCGCAGGATTAGCATCACAACCATTCTCATCACTAGAGATCTTGCTCACATCGTCTGAAGGGGTAGATGACAAGGGTGAAAGTTCACGGTTTTCACTTACAGCCTGTGAATCAAGCCGAGGACGACGAAAAGGTTGAGTCCTTTTCTTCCTTATGGCATTGTTGATACCACCAAAGTGTGCACCACTAGATTCTTCCATGAAGGCCAAGTTCAAGCAGCCCAGCTATTCTGTGACAACTACTTTCAAGTCATGATATAAATGGGAACCAGAAGAGCATGCACCACGGCAAGCTGGAAACTGAGAAATCAAACAGTTTTCCTTGTCAAAAAAGAAAACACTACGAGTAAAAGATTACTAAAAATAATAGTATCTGCTAGCATTACAATGAAAGCTGATACGTATTGACGAAAAATGGTAAAGCCCCAAAAAACACACAGGAAAAAACATAGTTAACAGTTCACAGCAATTAACGGAATTAAAAAAAGACCCAGCAGAGGAATATCATGAGACAACGGTCAACATAATGAACTAGGGAACTTGAACTGATCCTAAGTGCGCGAATCCAAACAAAAAGATTAACTGGAAACCCTTAAAACGTGAAGATAATATTTCCAAGCAATATAATGAGAATTGTCCAATGTCCAAGCAGACATGAAATGCATATGAATCAAACGACATGATAACACAGAAACAAGGATCTTATTCATGTCAAACAAAACAGGTGAATCTAATAAATTAGAAGAAATCAGCACCCCCACTCAAATATGAATCAACCCTAAAATAAAAGAAAATTCACAATCAGATTAATCAAGACCATAAAGTCCCACATCCAGCAATCTAGTGAATCAGTAAATCCAGATAAAAGCATCAAAAACCCTACCCATGAATCCATGAAAAAAGCAAGAAGTAAACCAAAAACACAAAGAAAGAAAAAAAAAAGATAACAAAATTCAACCCCCGGCTGCCACCAAACTAACCCACACACACATTGGGCAAATATTATCGACACCACAAGAACACCATCGACGAAGAAACGCACAACACAGAATAATGCAACATGCCCAGAAAGAAAATCCCGCCGAAACCCTCTAGAGATTGATCCCTTACCTTCTCCCTCGAAGCGAAATCTGAAAAAACAGCGCAGCCCGTAGAAAATAAATATTTATATATCCCGAGAGAAAACCGCAAACCCTGATGACAGAAAAGGGAAATAGAGAACCACCGTATGGTATTATATGTAATAGATTTATAAGGTATGTGACGATACTGAAGCGTCCGGTTAAGATAGAGAGAAGTGAGGTTAAAGATAAGAGTTAGAGTTAGAGGAGAATAGGTAACAATGATGAGAATAAGGAAGGGAGAGACATAAAGAAGAGAAAGACTAATTATCTTCTCGTTCACCATTTTTTTGCTATTGCCACACCATCAAAATCCCGGACACACTCACAAAATACACACAACAAACAGACCCTCTCTGTTGTTTTTTTTTTTTTTTTTTTTTTTTCCTCGCATGTTTGATTCGGTCACTTAACTCGGCGAACCAACTCGGTGCGACTCGGCTTTCTCACTCACTCCTCTCTCTCCAGAGTTCTCTTTCTTTCTTTCTCTCTTTTAGGCATTTCCTTTTTATTTCCCTCTTCTCCTCTACACACGGTTACGCTGCAAGTCTGAGTGCGCAGGATAAAACCGTGCGCACCCGATTCACTCTAGTGCTTCTCACTGTTATGAAACAACTTTTTCAAATATGCCATGAGGGTCCCTATAATTTGTGGTATTTACAAAATGCCTTCTTTTTTTTTGTTGGAATATGAAATACCTCCTCACCCTTCCCCTTCATGCATCCAATTGCTCCTTTCGGTCTTTCACTTTTCTTCCTTCTTTTTATCTTTGCGTCTAGATATATCCCTCGATATTCCTTATTAGTTAAGTTAGAAAACTTAGTTAATTTGAACTTGTAAATATGGTTATGAACGAAGTTTTGTTTTTTCTTTTTATATTTTTCTTTCTTTTTTATCTTCACGTCTACATAATTTGTTTGATACTCTTTATTAGTCAAGTTAGTAAATTTAGTCACTCTAAATTTATAAATATGATCAGAAATAAAGTTTTATTTGTTATTGATGAACATTAGGTTATTCTTGAAGATCCCAAAATGAAACTCATTCTTACAAAAAATATTTTAATTTTTGTCGTACTTGATCAACTATGTATTAGTCTACGCTGATAATGTTAGAAGATCAAATTTATTTAGTATAAAAAATTATTTTATTACCTACAATTTTTTTGTGACAAAATAAATAATTTAATTTGATTCATTAATTTTATAGATATTTATTTAACTCTAGTCTTAATTAAACTTTACTTTTGAAACAAAATAAAAATAAAAATACCCGAATGACTTTTACAAGGGCATTTAATTTTATTTTACTACTAACAAATTGTATGATATTATAAATATAAATATTATAAATTTATCATATTCACCGTTAATAACTTTCATATTTATAGAGTATATAACCTAATGCAATAAAATTTGAAGAAAAATTAATAATAAATTAATTTCTCATATTAAATTATAAAAAGTATTAACTATAGAAGTACATATCATAAAAAAAATGCATACAATATCGCTTTATTAAGTATTAGCTTTATTTACCTTGTTTATTAATTATAATTAATTGTATGATCATTATAATTATTTTAACTCATCTCAAACTAATTTGCATAAGATACAACTGAAAATATATTCAAAAGTACATAAAGATGTTAAAACGTATAATTTTCAAGATAAAGACACATTTTGAGCTTCTGTACCATTAATTAACACAAACTTTCACGACAAGGATCGGATGGTCATTGTCTACATAATATTATTAAAGCATATAATTTAGAAGACTCTGAGATTATTTATATTATATTTATAAACGGTTTTAAACATTTTATTTAAATCTATCCATAGAGTGATATAAAGAAACAAACTTCTTATTGGCGATCGTTAATCAGGACTCCATTAAACGACTAAATAACTAGGAGTTAGATCAAATAAAGAAATAAGAGAATTATAAATCTAATATTTAAGGCATGCAAAGAAAGAGGAAAATTTTCCGTTGCAACTTTTATTTTCTTCCTAAATTTGAGAGAATTATCGAACGGGGTCATACATTATGTTAATATATAATCTAATATATTTTTCTTATTTTGTCAAACCCATCTAAAATTTTGACTAATAACTCATGTATAATTATATAATTCCCTTTCGACGTATTTTCTTTATTTTGTAAAACATATAGAAGATTTTGACCAATAATTCAAGTACAATTACATTTAATAATTATCAAAATATTTAACTTAAATATTACAACCTTCTTATTATATTTTTAACAATTCGTGATATCTATTTTATATTCAATCTATCTAAAATAAAATTACACAAAATAGTTAATCTTTAAATGTACGATTTTCTTCAAAATGCAATATTTGGTTAGATGCCGTTTAATTCTCTTTCTTTAGTAATTAAGGGTGTTGTTAATTTTTGAGACTATTTTCTTCGTGCAATAGTTCATAAACATGATTGGTTCATTTTAAAGGTTTAGCCAAAATTATAAAACAGAAATTTAAGTGTACTAATTATAATTTTAAAAATCTTAATTATTTAAACATCCTTAACAAGTTTTATTATTTTAACGTCCCCAATCCTAATATATATCCATAAAAATTGGAGTAAAAAGATAAAAAAAAATGACTTCAAATAATATTGTGTTTGCTTGCAAAACCATAAATACGTAAAATTTCATATCTATATATATAAATTTTCTGGTCTTTGTCTCTGTGTGTGTGTGTGTATATACCCATGTGAATTCATAAGCCATTATGGTTTGAAAACGTACTCAATATAGGACGTAATGCCGGCCTTGTACAGGATGGTCGTGTTGCAAGGATTAACATCCAGACCAGATGATTTACCTTAAATATAGTAACAAATCAAACAATATCATTGCTCCTCCTCGAAAAATTAATCAATACCCATTAAGAAATCTGGTTATTCAGTAAAATTTGATCGACGACGAGATGGCCAAGATGTTGCTACACATCTTCTTCAGCAAATCATCACCGTCGGCCAACGGCGACCGTACTCCAGGCCTCTCATGGAACGAGTCCGAGCAGGTGACAATGTCCTGCAACGTGGCGCTAACGAGGCTCTCCAGCCTGCCCAAGTCGTGGATCTCGAGAGCCCGCACCGCATCCTTAAGGTCCTCGAGCAACGACTCGTAGTTCTCCACGCAGGTGTCGAGTATCCCCGAGACGACCAGCGACGTCGAGGAGTGTTCGCGCATGGTGGTGACTTCCTTGACGGTCTCTGTGGCTTTGTCGCAGAGCGTGGCCATCTCCATTTTCAGGACGCTGCTGGGGTTGATGCCCTCTTTGGCGAAATCATTGAAGTGGGGAATGATGCCGAGGAGGCACTCGGTGAAGTAATCGGTGCCGGAGCAGATGGTCTCAATGTTGTTGTCGATGATGGAGAGGTCGAGAGTGGGTATGTTGAGAGAAAGCATGGTGGCAACTTGGGGGAGATTGGGGAGAGAAGGGATGAGTTCTGTGGCGATTGGTTTGGGACGTAAAAGAGGAGTTGTTGCGGTGAAGGAGATTTGAGTATTGGGGGAGGTGGTGGGTGCGGAGGAAGGAGCAACGTTATGGGCCTGGATGGAGAATGAGGAGAGCAGAGAAGAGAGGGTGGTGAGGAGGAAGATGGACTTGAAAAACTCCATTGTTGTTTCTTCTCTCTCTGTCTCTCTATGGGTGGGGTGGGGGAGAGGATGGGGAAGGTGAGGGGAGTCCTATGGTGGGGTTTTTAGAGGCTGGTGGTTAGATGGTTGGGCATGCAAATAGGATTGCCAATGCCAAATTTGTACATACAAAGTCTAATTTTAGGCCCTAACTCGCCGTTAATTTATAATTTGCTAACTATCAGAAACAATAAAAGGTTTCTGTTTTGAGATAATGGTTATGTGCAAAGTTAATTTTAATTATTGTTTGAAAATTTATGGCCTTCGTTAGATTGTTAATTACGTGAAACTCTTTAACAACTTAATGTTGCTATATACCTGCCATAAAGAACAGTATCTGGTGATTGAAAATCCCTGTCAAATAAAAGCAGAAAGCTAGAGTTTCTAATGCACAATTATGGTGACTTGGAGATATCGAACAAATATAGAATTCCCGACAAGAGAAAGGGAAAACTACCATACATGAATAATAGAGAGGGTGACACACTTGGGACAATCTAATTGCGCAACAAGAAACCAAAAATTTTAGCATAAAAAAACATTACTCCTCTCCGGACAATCTGCTAAACCTACAGCTTTTCAAATTTCCAGGACAATTTCAAAATTTTAAGGACAAGCACCATACTGTGAGGATAAAGGAAAAGAATTAAATAAAAACCTTGAAACCCCAACACGATACAAAAATCTACAAGACAATATATACAAAATTTTGCCTACCATGTGAAGAACCATTGTTTGGGGAAAACTGAACAATGATTCTCCACTAGGTATAACAAAAGAACCCATTCCCAATCCCAACTGATCTTACAAAATCTTAAATTTTCAGAAAATCCTCTTCCAAATTCCATCATCTTCTAATCTGGAAAATTCCTCATGCCTCTGTATTGGCAATGAAAAGCCTTAAATTTAAACTTACCTTCCTAATGCTCTCATCTTCCTTCATGAAGATCTTCCGAGAAAACTGCTGTCCGAGAAATGTTGTCATTTTCAAAGGCACTTAATCCTGAGTAAGGCCCAGAAGAGAAGATCGATGATGTACCATCAGACTCAAAAGTAGTAGATGACTGTCTAAGGTTGGGCTGTGTTTTGCTAGAGTTCAATGTTGAATCCTGATATTCTGTAACACGCTGCACCATTTTAAGTGACTGTACAACTTCACCCATTGTGGGCCTTTGGCTTGCCTTGGGTGCAACACAAGCAGCAGCAATTGTGCAAACCCGTACAAAATCCTCCATTGGATACTTTCCCCCAAGTCTTGGATCGGCAAGCTCTTCCAGCCTATCCTTGTCCCTTAGAATTGGCCTGGCCTGGAAGCAATATAGTTCACTTATTTTACTTAACATGACACAGATTGGTAAATGATTGAATAACCAAAAACATCAAGAACAATAGTTGATCTAGGGTCTACTAACCCAAGTAACAAGGTTTTCCTGCCCCGATGGTTGTGACATATCCACAGGCTTCCTTCCAGTCAGCAATTCAAGGAGTACCACTCCATAGCTATAAACATCACTTTTTACCAGAAGATGTCCGGTCATAGCGTATTCAGGTGCTACATACCTACAAAATGATTCCAACCCGTTTTAATATTCAATTTAACTTAGCAATATAAGAGGGTCAGATTGAGAAGATGGTTTGTACCCAAATGTGCCCATTACTCGTGTAGATAGGTGATTCGCTCTCCCTTCAGGTGCCTGCTTGGCAAGGCCAAAATCGGCAACCTTAGCATGAAAATTGTTCTCCAGTAATATATTGGATGCCTTGAAATCTCGGTGGATAACACATGGTTGAGAGTCCTCATGCAAGTATGCAAGTCCTCTTGCAGCATCAAGTGCAATCCTCATTCTAGTGTCCCAGTCCAAAGGACAATTTACTCCAAGAGGACCTTAGGCAAAAGAACACTATATGTTGTGAGTCAAATTTTGATAAAAGATTTCAGTATCTTACCATGGTTTGTATAGTACTTAATTAAGCAAATTACAATAACAAGTTGTACTAACTTCTAAAATTGCTGACAGGCTTTCAGTTTTTGAGAACACAAATTACCATGGAGCCAGGCCTCTAAGCTTCCATTTGGAACAAGCTCATAACATAGTAAGTTCTGTGAAGAATCACGACTGCTGTAGTAACCAACAAGTTTCACAAGATTGCGGTGATGCAGCCTGCTCAGCATCTCAACCTCAACCAGAAATTCTTTATCCCCTTGTTGCCCTCCGCTGGTAAGCCTCTTAATTGCCACAGCTGTACCATCGCTCAAGATACCTTTGAAAACTCTGCCAAAACCACCCTCTCCTAGTATGCTTGCAGGTTCAAAGTTGTTTGTTGCCTCTTTGAGTTCTTCATATGCTAGAAACCTTGTGCTGGTTGGATGGGGAAAAGATCCTCCGGCTGGAACAGCATCTGCTGTCCTTGGCTTTGCTGAGAAAATGACAAAAATGAGAAGAGATGAAAAACATCCAACCATACTTCTATTGTCTATTCAAGCTTGTGAGTGGTCTTGGGCGATTTTTTCATCTCTTCATGAAAGATCAAAGACTTGAGTAACATTAACAAAAAAGGATTTCTGTTATATTCCTTTTTTTTTTTTTTGAGAAGATGAAATTCTTTAAAGAGCAATATTGAGTTGCCAGTCAACTACAAAACCAATATACAATAGGCAGAGTAGATATTGTCATTTTCAAATCATCATTACTTTCATCTAAAAAGAAAAAAAATTATTATTTCATCAAAGACATAGAATTTTCCTTTCAACTGATTAAACACACATAACATGAGAAGTCTCATGAATAAATTTTCTATTTGAAATAGGAAAGCAAAAACTTTTGAAACTGCCATGTAAACTCAAAGGGTGAATTACTTGCTCCAATAGGTGATTGTGTTTAGGAATGTAGTAAAACTTTTATAAATCAAGTGCAAACCTTAATTTTCAATCAAATGCAATGCTTATCGCATGTTATGATGCTCTTTAACCAAATTCATTTAAATGCTGATTAAAAGCAGTAGCTTGTTTTCAATGTCATTGGAGTTCTAGCAGTGCAAAAGATGAAATTACATAATTATAGATTTTCTAACTTCTCCAAGGCCATATCAAAATCTCAAGGAAACCAAAACCTTCAAGTTTTTATATCCTTTTATCTGCTGCTATTTTTGTGGTCAGATTGGAACATATGGTCACATTACTGATATCCATTCAAAATGTTGTGACCAAAGCTACATTAATAATTAATTTATAATTGAAATCTATCAGCAATTATTCATAGAGTAACATAGAGTAACTGCAAAAATTACAAACCAATTAAACTGGATACCGAAAAAAAAATGGAACTTCTATTTAATATACTTACTGGTTTCTTCAGCAGGTACTGTAGTTTTTCGGTCACGGAGGGCACATGAGCAGATTATAACCACAAAAATGATACCAATGATGAGTATGCTGGCAGAAATACCAAATATAAGAACCAAACTTGAATGTTTTCCTTTTTTTGACGAGCTTATTGCCGGGGATGACGAAGATGAGTGTGTTGGTGGTTCCACAGGGGAAGAAGCAACAAGAGGAGCTGTATAGCAGGTTGAAGTTATCATCAGTATACAATTTACATGATTAGCAACCACAAATATCCAACAACCAATTATAAAATAGAAGACCTATCACAATAATAGTTAATTTTATGTCAAAAAGTTACTGACAAGGAAAAATTTTAGGTATGCAATAAGAGCAATATAATATGATGTTGAAAATCAATTTTTATTTAAAAAGAATGAAATTCGACTTAACCCTGGACTCCATAACATTGGAGAAGCATGTAAAAAAAAGAAAATAAGTGTTCCAATGCACTTAAAATAATGGCATCTTAGAATAGAAACCCTTGTTGGCATTTACCTCGAGAAGGTGCTGGAGGCTCAAACCAGGTAAGATTGAGAAGCTTGTAATCACCAACCAGTGTAGAGTCAAAATGAACCTTGTGGGTGAAAAGTGATGAGTTTATCGCAGATGCCTCACTGGCAGAAAAACTGATTCCAGTATGTGGAGTAATATCCATTGAAATATTTAATCTTGATAAACTGAGTACATAAAAGTTTATCAGCTCAATTTGGGAAGAGTGAAGACCAAGTTGGCCAGCAAATTCATTTAGAAAAGCATTCCAGTTAGGGTTTTGTGAGACATTTAAGAGGAGAAGGTCAAGCTTTATGGGATACACACAGTGGCAACCGCGACTCCCTCGTTTCAATACTGTATCTGGTTTGCAACAATCTGCCCAATGAGAAGTTAATATAAGCATAAAGACCAAAATTTCTAAGCAATTAGTTAAAATAAGTTTAGAAGAATCCAGATGTCTGAGAGTCTACTAGGATACTCTTAGCAAATGCTGAATCGTTTATCTAGAAAGCAAAATATACCATCAATCATGATGGATAACTTGTAAGTAATACAAACAAACAAGAAGTGAAATAGAAAGAAAACATGCAGTAGATAACTTCTTACCAGAGACATAAGGAGATAAAGGTGGCTGAGCTAAACCAGAAGGTACTGCACCGCTACTGGATTGCACTGGAGCTATATCAGCCAAGCCAGCACTAGGAGGCACAAACTTACTTCTCTTCATCAATGGCCTCGATAAATGTGAACTTGCAGAGGGGTGACCAGAAGTGACCAGGGGATCGTAGAAAGGAGGATGGGCTGGGGCAATCTTGAGTCCTGGTGCCCCATGTGGGGAAAAATGCCTTTTTCGTGACCCATGAAGCCCTGGAAGATCAGCTGGAAGAGGCAGGTCAGGAACAGCTGGTGCAGTCAAAGGTGATCTACTTGGAGATACTGACGGTGCTTTGAGCAGATTATCAGCCAACTCAGAATTCGTACTACAAATTATGCAAGACAGAGCAAGCAACAGCTTCAATAACAAATGGAACTTCCTAAATGCTCCTGCGTTCAAAGTAAAGATAAAAGAATTAGAAATGTAGGTACAAAAATATTAACTATAACAAGTGTGTGAGATACTAACACCTGGTAAGGCATTTCTTACACAACACTTAAATTAGTTCCTGCATATCATAAAAGTTTCCAATGCCTGCAGTTTCCTTTTGATGTAAAGAATCAACCTAATAATCCATTTAACATTCCTCAAAACAATATTGTAACTTTTTCAACCTTGTATCTCCCATTATTTATTTTAAAAAAAAACCTTGTATCTCCCATTATAACAACTTTACTAGAATGAAAGTTCGTGGCTTGAAGAGAAAACCATTTAGCCTTCAAAATCATGCTAGAGACGCATCAATCCAAAATTTGTTTTCCTTCCCTTCCTAGTTTCTATCCACAACCAAAAGAAACCAAGGGAAGCATTTGATCAAACTGTTATATGTATTGCACTAGTTCAAAATATTATATTAATTTAAAAACCTAGATACACTAGCAATTCCAAAATGTAACAAACCCGCAATAATAAGATGCTCCATTGAGAATAGTGTTCTAAATTACGAACTTCAATAACCTACCACTTGGTAACAAGGACCAGCAAGACAGCAATTAAAAGAAAAACATACTGCATGCCTTCTTTGTTCTCTTCTTTACAGAAATAAAGACGACCGAACAGAGAAAAAAAAACCCTACTCAATAGTCCATTTGAGCATAGTTGAGAGTGATTTTGTTTAACCCGATTCGGAATGATGGAGTGAAAACCTAAGGGGGAAATAGCATAATTTCTTGTCTATACAACTGTTTAGCTTAGTTCATCCCTTCTTTTAACGACGAGAGAGCATCCTCTCCGATCCTTAAAGTTCGAAAATCCAGCTCAACTTCTCCAATAGAAATGCTTAGCTGAGTTCATACTAGATTTCCATCAACTTATACAAAAGGGGGAAAGAGCATAATTGCTTCGGAACTCTAGTTTATTTGTGCTGAGCAAAGTACGAATAAGGCAAGAGTCAAAATTCCAATTTCTCATAATTTCTTGGCGTTTTTTCAGTAACCAAACGGTAGAATGAACAAACACTTTAAACGCCATCAAGAAAGAAAACCATACCACGAAGTAAATCGAAATGACACGACGTGTAACCATTAGAATCAGCGACAGTGTCCGAAACAGCAAGCACCGACATAACCGACGCCGTTGATTGACCCGGACAACTTAGATCTGCAATATCCCAACAAATCAACGGCGAGATCACGCTTCAAGTGAGCATAAGAACAGCAAAGCAGCACTACAATTGGAACTCATTTGCAGCAGTCAAAGAAGGAGTATTCAGCGGTGAATATATGGTCACCGGAACCAGAACTTGCGATAAATGACTCAGAGCTGGAATCGCCATTAGATAGTCGAAACTCGAATAGCGAAGAACCTCTCCCAGACAAGACTACAGTTGGTAAGGTATCGTTGGCTTCACTGTGCTATCCGTACTAAAGAAGCTCTCTCTTTCTTCCTCTCCTTTTCTTTACTCTTTTTCAAGAAAATATTTTTACTGATACGGGAGTTATGTTTGTTTTTAGTTTTCGATGTGCCGTGTGCGAAAAAAGAAGAGAAGCGCACAGGTCTTTTATTTGTCTAACGGGCGCCGTTAACGGAAAAGAACAAATTAACGGTAATAAAGGGGAAAGAAAAAAAGAAAAGAAAAAAAAAAAGCGTCACAGTTCAGCAACCAGGACATCATCAGGTGTCTGCAGGGAGTGGGGCAATCACCTGCAGCGCCGGACCATCCTTCTTCCATGGTTTCTTTCTAAGGAGAATCCAACTGAAGATTTTAGACCTCTAATAAACGTTCTATTTTATTTTAAAAGAAAATATTGATTGAATTAATTTCATATATATTCTCTTTTAAGCTTTTTTTAAAATTGGGAAGGAATCGAGGAAATAAATAAAAAGGTAGGAAATCTAAAAAAATTTTGTTATGATTATTTAAAAAGTTAGAAAATATCAAAACTTAATATGTTTTTTCTTGACCAGCAAATAAATATGCCGAATGTTTTTATACAAATACTACTTAATTATAATTTTTTAAACTACATTATAAATTTATATGTAAATTTATATTTTTAAAATTAATTTATAATTTTTTATTTATTTTAAACATTGTATTATAAAGTACTATTATTTTATTACATGTAACATGTCTTAACTAGTAATATTGCATTTAATTTTTTATTATTTTTGTGGTTTTTGAGCCATAAATCAATGAAATTTCAATTCTCCGCCTTCATAAGTATTTGCACCCAATACTAAGTAATTATTGGAACTCTCGACTGATATATTATGGTTAGAATATAAAGATTCAGAACCTTAAAGAAAATAAATTTATAATTTAAATGCGGAAGCAAAAAATAGAGTTAAAGTTTACATTCTTTACACAATAATTTAGAATGTCCAATAGAATTACGAGAATGTATCTTCTAAAGATCAAACAATAATTAAAAATAAGTGAATAAATAAGCATTTTATGACAGACTTCACTAGCATTTGAAGAAAATTCGAGTTGTGAATTACAAGAATATCACATTAATCACATATAGGAAAAACTGAATATTGGTAAAAATAATAAAATAACTAACAGAGTCTTTAATTTGAGTAAATTCATTTAATATACAAAAAAAAATTATTTATTCCATACTTACTGTATCAAGTTTTTCAAAAACAACATATGAAAACCCATATTCATACCATTTTTTATTTTCACGCATAAGATAACAAAAGATAATAATTTTTCTTTCTTATCTGCTTACTGATACTCCTGGGAGTCTATAGGGATGTCCCCCTACTCGTGAACCTAATATCCAATTTAAACAATTAACCGGTCATTCTCATACCCTGTCCGGTAATGAGCGTCAAATATTCTATCGTCTCGATACCCAATCCAGTATAAGGGTGAACTGTATCTCTCAAACCTTTTTGACAATGGATTTTTAAGCCCTATTTGACTGAGATAACGTTCACGATAGGGTTCTATATATGTCGGGCTCATCTGCCATTTCATTCGGTGTCCAGTAAATTTTTTACATAGAGATTCTCATCAACAAAATAACTAATCATGCAAATCACTATCTCATATTACATCTACAAATTAATTAAACTATATTCATACTGACAGTATATAATCGAATAAACCAAATAAATCGATAAGACTATAGAAAATATAAACTTATAACATGCACCATATAGTAACAAGCAAATAGAGCAGTACAAGAAAATAAACAGAAAATCGGGATAATTGTGAACTAACCGATTCCAACTCCACTAGTAATCTCTAATTATTTTTAAGTTTCTCTAATTTTTCATAAAAATACGAAATTATACATCGTTGGGCCTCAATTTACCGTAACGGTGAATAGGGTGAGAGATATTTACTTAGATCAGTATTTTGAGACGTTGAACTGTCTACTATGTCTCTTAACGAGTATTGGATTTCTTGAATTTTTTTATGTGGAATCCAAAACACTCGTTAAATACCTTAAAATTCAAAATCGGTGTCCAAAACTCTTTCATGCCAATTTTTGAGTTCTGACACGACTGCCAGCTCTGCCGTCCACAACGGTAGTTTACCTCAACTTGTCTTATTTTGGCAAATTTTGGCCGATTTTGCCTGTTTTGGCATGTTCATCAAGTCCATAAAAATGGTTTGTGTATTGGTTAATCCAAATGGTATGATCAGGAACTCATAATATTCGTACCAAATTCTGAAAGTTGTATTGGAAATATTTTCTGTCCTAATATTTATCTGATGGTAATCTCGAACACAAGTCAATTTTGGAAAAAATCTGGACACCCTATAATTGATCAAAAATGTCATCAATTTTGGGGAGGAGGTACTTATTATTGATCGTGACTCTGTTCTATCATCTGTAGTCAATACATAATCTTAATATTTCATCCTATTTCTTTGCAAATATGACTTTAGCACCTTAAAGAGACACACTATGTCGGATGAATTCATTATCCTGCAACTCATTGATCTGTTTTCTCAATTCTTTCATCTCAACATAGCTCATGCGATAAGGGACAACCGATATAAGCTAGGTGTTAGGCTGAAAATCTATGGTGAACTCAACTTCTCCATCCACTGGTAGTCTGGGTAATTCATCATGAAACATATTCAAAAAATCTTAGATTATCGGGATCTCTTGAATGCAAACTTCTTTCTTATGTTTGCCTAATGTAGAGAAGACAATTGAGTTAAAACACTATGTAATAAGGAAATTGCCTTGAGAAAATAACATCAAATTTTTTTATTAATTTGTAAATGACTCTTCATTATGAGGGTTGAATTCAAGTTTCTTATGAAAATAATTTATGGTGGCGTGGTACGCCGCTAACCAGATTATTCATAGGATTATATCAAAATCTTCGTGTCAATCTTTATCAG
>NW_019014674.1:445105-478094 GCF_000150535.2 Carica papaya
ATGAAGGCACTGACAATGCTGAGAGCCACGTATTTGGTACTAGATGAGGCTGATCGAATGTTTGACCTTGGTTTTGAGCCGCAAATAAGGTCCATTGTTGGTCAGATTAGGCCAGATCGACAGACTTTACTGTTTTCAGCAACAATGCCACGGAAAGTTGAAAAGCTAGCAAGGGAAATCCTCACAGATCCAATAAGAGTTACAGTGGGTGAGGTAGGGATGGCTAATGAGGACATTACCCAAGTTGTTCATGTGATTCCTTCTGATAATGAGAAGCTGCCCTGGCTTCTTGAGAGGCTTCCTGGAATGATTGATGACGGTGATGTGTTGGTGTTTGCTTCTAAAAAGGCCACTGTGGATGAGATTGAATCCCAGCTGTCTCAAAAGGGATTTAAAATTGGTGCTCTTCATGGTGACAAAGACCAGGCTTCTCGCATGGACATTTTGCAAAAATTTAAGTCTGGCATCTACCATGTACTTATTGCGACTGATGTTGCTGCACGTGGTCTTGACATCAAGTCCATTAAGTCAGTGGTGAACTTTGATATTGCAAGAGACATGGACATGCATGTACATCGGATTGGTAGAACAGGTCGTGCTGGGGACAAGGATGGGGTTGCATACACTCTTATAACTCAGAAAGAGGCACGATTTGCTGGTGAATTGGTCAATAGTTTGATTGCTGCTGGGCAGAATGTGTCTGTGGAACTGATGGATCTTGCTATGAAGGTAACATATGCTATTCTATATGTGGCTATATCTAATGCAGTTATACACGTAATTATGCCATTAATCTTTTGCTAAATGTTAAGTATAATGATGATGGTTTTACTTATGGAACTCTAATCCATAATTAAACTTAATCCAGCTAATGCACTAAATGAATATAAATGAATTCATGTTTCTTTGCACACATGTTAGATGATTGGCTTTCTGCATTAATGTGAAAAGATTCCTTCCAGACCGTTGGGCTTTTGGCATTTGTGGAGGAAGATTCCTTCTGTATAGAAGACAGGGTTTAAGACTGTTTAGTTAAACAAAAAATTACTTGAAATAAAAGGAATTGAATTTAAATTAACTCTTGGAGTACATGTGACTTGATAATGAGATAGACTTGAAACTTAGGTAGACAATTTATATGGTATATGGAAAAGTTAAGGAATTTAGAACCAAATGTTTGTGATAATAGCGAGTTCCGTGTGGCTCTTGTGCTGCATACTAATTTTCTGTTTTATTCTATTTAAGTATGTTTCCTTTGGAGAAGGGAAGACATGGTGGGACTGATGCTTTAGAGATTGTTTAGTAAGTTGTTACAGGATGTTTTCATTTCTTGAGATCATTCAATATGGTAATTGCTGATGATTTGATATCCCTATGTCTTTCTGCTGTCTGAATCCGTTATTTCTGTATTAAGCATGATAATCTTTAGGATAAAAGTTTCTTATATTTAGTTTATGACACCGCAAGGAGAAAATCATTAGAAGCTTGGTCCATATTGTGGCGGGAAAAAGATGTGGAAGATGAGAAAACGTCTTTAAACATTTGTAATGCTGCTAATCTCACATCTTATTGCATCTCCGAATGTCATTCTTGTACCATGTCATGTCATTTTGAACATGAGTTGCACAAGAATAATTATCTAGGTAGCTGGGGAAGCATCAATAGATTAGGTAAAGAACATGAAAATGAATGTTGAGATGCTTTGAAAGCAGCATGCTTCCTCTGTTTTCTTCCAAATTTTTATTGTATTTTATGCTTACGCTAGAGTTTAGATTCAATGTGCATGAATCATAATCATTGAGCCCTGTTTACCTTGTAAATCAATAGGATGGAAGATTCAGGTCCAAGCGTGATGCAAGAAAAGGAGGTATGGTTTCCATATAGTGTACAATTGAAATCCTGCTGAGATCCTCATGGAAATTAAAGTAAACTTTTGATTATAAACTTTAGTGAGGGAAAAAATGTAAATTTAAATGATAAACTGGTAGTTGATGTATCTAGATTTTTTTGTGGCCTGGGTGTAAGTATATTAAAACTCGTGTAATGTATTGTGCAGGTGGTAAGAAGGGCAAAGGGAGAGGAGGCGGCGGTGGCGGCGGCGGCGGCGGCGGGGGTCGAGGTGTACGTGGTGTTGATTATGGCCTGGGTATAGGATATAATCCGGAAACTAATAATACTTCAGTTCAGGCTGTTCAAGGTCGAAATGCCGCTGTTAATTCTCTCAGGACAGGAATGATGGCACAGTTCAAGAGCAACTTTGTTGCTGCTTCGTCGAACTCGCAAAGTCAAAGTTTGAGTAGCAGTTCAAGTGCATATCTGACAAAGAAGCCAACATTACCTGGATTTGTATCTGCTGGTACAATTGGTGGTGATATAAGTAGAACTCAGACAACTAGCACATTCAGTCCTGCTCCCACGTCAGGTGTAAAGCCCACTTGTGAGAGTTCTGTACAAAACTCCAGTCAGCAGAAATCAGAGGGGTGAGATTGCTGATCTGGCCTTTACTTATTTCTTTTGCTCACTTTTGGCTTTTTAAAAAGAATTGCCCTCATGCTTATTATCATCGTTTGTTTGTGCTATGCAGTTCTAGAGGTAGGCCAAGAGAGAGACGGAGGCCATCTGGCTGGGACAGATAGATTATCTGTATTGCATAAATGAGAATCTTTATCTTTATCAAATCTTTGAAATAATCTTGTCTGTATAAGTATTGTTCATGCTTAGTAAGTTCCTCTTTCGCTTTCTGTTCAGTTTCTTTTTATTGATTTCAATCTAGATCTGATAAAGTTAGGAAGTTATATTTTCAGCAATTGAAAAAAATTATGTTGCTAGTTGTTTACGGTTCCAGAAGAATGCCTAGAATAGAAGAAAATCCATCTTGGTACACATGTATTTCAAGTGTTTCTTTTGTCTGGATTAGCAAATAGGTCTGACTTTTCCTCATTTTTTCTGTCTTAAACGAAAGAAATTACTAGATCGTTTTTTCCCCATCTTTATACAAATTTTGTATCAACTGATCTGTTCCTTGTGTTGTTAAGAGTACATTTCCCCCCCTTTTTTTTTTACCCAAATGATATCGGTGTGAGCATGTGTTGTTCAGTTTGATATCTTCCTTTTCTTTCCTTCACTGCTGTGGGTCAGGAAGGTTTGTGGATATCTGTAATGGACAGCTTTTACGTGTACAGCTAATTGTTATAGTCACAATATCTAAAGCTGGAAATGCAGGAGTGAAGATGCTCGGCCAGGAACTGGGACCGTCCGTAACAAGATAGCCATGGAATGATGTTCTGTTAAAGTTGGAAACTTCAAGTGACAGGATTTACCATCTAAAAGATATGATGCTTTGTGCTCAAATTTTGCACATGCAGTACGGGGAGTTTGTCACGGATCTGAGCTCCAAAGCAGCCTAATTTGTTATTTATGTTGATTGAATCCTTGAAATTCAAAGCATGCATGTGACGCAATGTTTTTACATAAACTAGGCTGAGAAAATCTTATGATGATTTCGTTTTATAGCTCAGATGTAGTTATTTGGGCAATCCAGATTCTAGCGTTAATGGGCTTAATATCGGTAGAAAAAGGACTTCTATACACCAAAATTTTAAGAACTGCTTATACCAAGAAGAAAAGATCTGGATGAAAGAATTATTTTGTACGTATATGTTAATGTGAAATTCTTTACTTTTATATCTTTAAATTCGATAATTATTTGAAAAGTAAACTGCTTACTGTAACAAGCTGATTTGAAACAATTTAGTTTGACTTTGAAGTAAAATTTGAAGATCTATTGGTGTTAAATAAATATCAATATTAATAATCTTTTCTTCAACTAAAAAAGAAAGAAAAATAACACAGAGGCTGAACAATAATATATCGAACTGGACATACATCAAGCTTCGTAGCCGTGGGTGTCGGTGATACAGTAGACAACAGTGCCAAGACTCACATGTGATAGACAATTACTAATGCCAACTTCTATGCTTTAGGACATTGCATTTTACTTTCGCTTCTTTGAACATTATTATTTCGTCGACTGGCAATTGGGCATATCTCCAAGCAAGGTTCCTTGAGGGTGCTGTCATCTTCCGGCAATGGCGGATGAATGCCAAATTTAAACTGCAAGTACATGAAAATTAACAAAATCATCTGCCAATTACTTAATTGCTTATTGGAAAGGAATAAAATGAATAGACAAGTTTACTCTTTCAAAACTGGCTGCCG
Source organism: Carica papaya (assembly GCF_000150535.2). The sequence continues at coordinate 449,324 of NW_019014674.1, forward strand.
TCCTGAATAATGTTGTAAGAAATATAGTTGCCATGGTATTTGAACTTAGGTCAGCCAGCATATGGCAAAAAGCTGATGGTTCAGGCTGACCAGAGTTTGATGTTTCAGCTGGAATTTGAATCCTTATACTTTTAAGTATCGAGAATACACAAAATAATTAACACCTTAAAAGTCTTAGAACCATCTAAGAGAGTGCTGACTCTCCTTAAAATGTAAGAGCTTATACGCTCTTCAATATGTGCAAGCTATTCAACTGTTTATAAGCTGCTATGATTTTTTCACAAATAAACTGTTGGTGGATTGGATTATATGAATTTATAAGCTGTACCAATTTATTTATGTAGTTACTACAAATACAATTTATAAACTTTCAATTTTGTGCAAACGACAAAAATGACACTATTTAATTCTTCTTTTGAGAAATACTGTTAATAAAAATAATACCATACATTTTATAGAGATAGAAATTTTAAAATTATTAAGGGGTATCTAAATCTCTTCCTTAGTAACCACTGACAGTTTTGAAAAAGCTTATATAATGTTAAGCTCTCACAAAAACCACTCCCCAAGTTTCAGAATTTTCTAAAAATATTACGGCAAAAACTTATAACCTATATGATTTATAAGCGTTTCTGTCCTTTCTACTACACATATAATATGATTTAAAACACCACCACTCTCAGGGAGATTATAAATTTATATTAACCAAAAAATGACTAAACGAGCTTTTGGGTACCTGACAGCTATAATCACTGAAATTTGGCTCCATCACTAGAGGAACCCCCATGTAGTCCTTGAAGAAAGCCTGCAAAACCATGCTACGAGAGATGATGTTCATTTTGGATGAAAACAACCAACTGAAGAATGAGTGCCTCAGTTCAACATTTGTTCAAAATAATAGGGTACTTCAAGTTTCTTAAAGCAGTTAAAATTTATTTAACAAATATACAGTTCAACAATTGTACAGCGTGTATCTAAAAAAAATTTAAAAAGTTTTTAAGAATATATTTATTAACACTAATATTTTATGTCTATATTGTTAATTTTAAGAGAAAATAGAAAGTAATTAAGTAAATTACTTAAATATAAAAATGAAAACTTAAAATTTAACCTACTTATTTTCTATCATCATAAAATAAATTTTAAGAACCTAACTACAGTTTGTTATCTTATTAAATGTGAAGATTGGAGGTAGGATGCTTACAACTGCTTGTAAATAGTAAAAGAATTGCAAAGACACTCTCAATCATGCTAACCTGTGTAGGTAGTTTACAGGTATTGATGCAAACTCCTACGCATTTACTTTCTTCCAAATACTTGCATTTCTCGACAAAAACCTGCATGGATAACAAGTGCATAAACAAGATCATCAACATTTCCTATAGACTAAAAATTTTTAGCAATAAGAATGCTAGTATTTGATTATTTAAAGAACATGAAATATCAAATAATCACCCCGCTTTTCCACGAGGTTCCATTCGAAAGATCAACAGAATTAACAGTGCATGGGCCCATAAGCCATTGACAAGTGAGCACGGTCACCCTTGCTTGAAAAACATGCAACATTTCAGACCTTCATAATGATGTGAGCATGCAGTAGTGCAAGATCAGAGCATGTAGGAAACAGAATCGTGAAAGAAGGATGTGAAGATCCAACTCACCAACCATTAAGGCAGCTACTTTTCCTCCTGCAATGGGTGCTATGAGAAGTTTATAAAGTTCTAACAGAAAAGGAGGGAATAGTGACTTCAATATCCGGACCTGCCATCAACAAAGCAGTACCAACAAATGAATGAATACTCACTTTTGTACATCACCTCATGAATCAAATAATTGGAATACCCAATGAACTGGTGAATTTAATTGCTTAATGCCTAGCAGTCTTTTTATTTTATGAGAAAGCACTAATTCCAATTATCACAAAAACTTAAAAAGCTTAATTGAAAATAGAGGTGAGCATTAATTTCAGCTGGAGAACTATTTGGTCTACTTTGGATATGTCAAGAAACCTAACAACTACCAATCAAAATAGCTCAAGTAAAAAATATTTACAGACTAAAACGAGCGAAGAAGATGTCCGTGCTTGCTTGTGTGTGATGGGAGACGATATGGATAAAAGTAATCGAAGTTACCGCAGCATCTTTAGCGTCAGCATTACTTCTGCTCTTCATTAGGAGGCGGTTTGCCAGTTCGATAAGTCCATCATATCCAGGCTTCTCTGAATCCCATCCAACTTCCTATACTGGCCATCGAAAAGAACCCAAACAATACAATCACACATTCAGTTATCATATTCTCCCATCAATCGACATGTGAAAAACAGCAACCGGCCACCGTGTTTCATTTTTCGACCTAAGCTAAAAAATTTGAGCATCTTCCCTTACATCTTTCATCTCCTCATTGTCAAATTGAGGCCAAATTACATGTCTAACATAATATAAATACAGATAAAATATGATTATTGGATAATGTCATGCTGAAGTTGAGCTCACCTGGACCAGTTTGCTGCGAAACGAATTGAGGAAGAAGTCATCGAGGATTCCTGGCTTGTATTCAAGCCTCGACGCTGAATTATCTTTAGCTTTCTCCTGAAAAAATAAGCAAAACATTTGATGCAAAATAGAGTGGGATTATCAAAATTCACTCAGACAAGAAACTGGAGATAGGTTGATGGACAAAGCTAATCAAACCGATTCTGATTGAAGCGAGGAACAAGAGACATGGAATCTTCTACTCTGGAGGAGAGGACTAGGCTGAGAATGAAGGTTCCAAGAGATAGCTGTTTGAGGACGAAGAAGAACCAGAGGCTTCATTTTCACTCTGCAGAAGCCAAGCACGAAGCTTTTTCCCTCAATTTTTCTGCAGTTCCCCGGAAAATGAAAAAAGATGAGATGCCAGATGGATCAAATATCATTCGGCTAGGAACTGAACGGTGCGTTTCGGGTCCGTGAAAAACAAAAAACGTCGTCGTTTCTTTATCAGGAGACCAAAACGGTGCGTCTTGATTTCTCTATCTTTTCATTTTCATCTTAACTAAACCCTAACAAAACCCCGACTTGCTTGCGAACTGCTGATTACAAGAGAGAGAGAGGTTCCAAGTTTCGGTTCTTGAGAAAATGATCCGTGGTCGTCTCATTTCGTCAGCGTCCTGGCTAGTGAGGCGCCTTTGTACGGCTTCTGTGGAGGCGGCGCCGGCGGCCGAGTCATCGAGACGTCATGGAAAACTTTACAGGAAGTTATCGGCTCTGGGAGCGACCGGGGGAACAGTGGCACAGGTGCTGGATCAGCACATCATGGAGGGTGGAACTGTTAGGAAAGATGAGCTTTCTCGCATCATCAAAGAGCTCCGCAAGTTCCGTCGCCATCAGCATGCCCTTGAGGTTTCCCCCCACTCTACCATTTTCCCTCCTTTTTCTGCTTTACTGATTTTGTCTTAAAACCTAGAGAACAAAAACCAGTCTTGGTCTGGATTGCTGCTGATGTATGCTTGCCAATGAAGTGTAGTTTATCTGGCTATTCTAGCTAATCAATAATGGTTTGAAAAGTATGAGAACTTAGTTCTTCCAAGCTTAGCACTATCTGGGGAGAGAAAAAAAACCCTTATTGTTCAATGTTCTCAGAAATCCATAATCATGACTATGGTGTTTATGTCAGTAGCTTATGTCAGTAAGTTCTGCTGCATTTACTATTTTTACACAGTAGCAATAATGGAGAGGCAGGGGAGCTGTTAGTTCTTCCAGGGATGACACTGCTTGAGGAGGGAAAGCGATCCTTATCGTTCAATGTCCTTTCATACTCAATTCAGAACTCGATAATTCAAAACTCACACCATTGTTTTGAAGATTCTGAATCAACTTGTGCCTGAGATGAATCTGGATAGTTAGACATGACACCTCTGTCTTAGAATTCATCTTCAATAATGAATGCAGCACTACATAGAACCTAGATTTCAGCCATAACTGTTAGGTCCCATTCAAAGCTTGTAAGGAAAGAAAAATGTTTTCTGCTTAAGGTGAGAAAAGAACCCAGAATTTGGAATGATTTTCTACTTGGTTTTTATTCACATGTCGAGGCTTTAACTAGCCAAAGAGGGATTACAAGCTAATAACTACTTCCTAATTCTACGAACATGATTTCCAAAGAAAGAGATAAGGGATAATGGTCCACTTCTGTTGTGGAGAGCTGCTGCAGAGTCGAATTGGCTGAATGTGGATATGGTGGACCGGTTCTGTAGGGATGGTTGGTGCACGTGCGGTTGACTGGGTCATTTTCTTCAATTCTGGTATTTTGGGTCTCTTGTGGGAACACGTTGGGATCTACGGATGCTAACAATAACTTTTCAGATAGGGGGACTCTTGACATGGTAAACCTTCTAAAAGTTTTGGAATCTGTTCAACTTAATACTTAATTAGACAAAAGGATATGGACCTTGGAATCTTCAGGAATATTCACTTGCAAATCTTTTTTTTAACATCTCATCTCCAAACATAACGAGAACCCAGCACATAAGTCAAACAAGTTATGGAAATCTTCCGTTCCTTCCAAAGTCAACGTGTTTACTTGGACTGCCATTCTTTGAATGCTAAACACCATGCTTCAGGTCTGCTGACCTAATTGTGCCTTGTCTCCAGATATATGCGTGATGTGTTTTGCAGGAGACGAGACGCACTCACATCTGTTATTGCACTGTAATACATCCTGGAGGTTTTTGACAGAGTTGGTCAACCCGTTCAGTTTTTGTTGGATTACTCCACCGATGGTGGAGGTGTTCATGAATTGTTTTTTGAATGGTGAAGGTTTTAAATACACAGGCTAAGGCCCTCTGGAAAGGAGCTCTCTTTGCTGACTTTTGGAGCATTTGGCTTGCAAGGAATTGCCTGTCTTTAATGACTAGCCACCCCTTAATAAGAGCTGTGGGAGAGAGCCAATTTTTTTGCTACATTGTGGGTTAAGGCCCACGGCCATTTTCCTACCATTTACATCTCTGACCTGCATCAGAATTGAATGTTTTCATTTCTAGGAGTTAGTTTTTTATTTTGTTTACTTTTATCTTACTTTTCTAGCTTGTGGAGGATATCTTTTCCTTGCTTGTATTCTTCTTTCCTTTTTTATTAGTAATTTTTCTTTTCCTTTAAAAAAAAAGAAAGTTCCAGCTCGTGACTCATTTGTCGCTCTGATACAGATTATGGACTGGATGGAGAGGAGGAAGATGAATTTTTCCCACCCTGATCAGGCTACCCGTTTGGATCTTATAGCCAAAACTAAAGGGATAACAGCTGCTGAAAATTACTTCAGTGGCCTCTCTCCAGCTGCTAAGAATCAATTTACTTATGGAGCTCTTCTGAACTGCTATTGCACAGAGGTTATGACAGACAAGGCATTGGCTCACTTTGAAAAGATGGATGAACTGAATTTTGTTTCTGGTTCTTTACCTTTTACCAATCTGATGTGCTTATATATGAAATTGGGAAAACCCGAGGAGGTGCCTCGTCTTGTTGATGAAATGAAGCGGAGAAAGATACCTTTATCCACCTTCTCATATTCTATCTGGCTGCAGAGCCTGGGAAGTTTAGATGATATTGAAGGAGTAGAGGAAGTTCTTGAGGAGATGGCAAAGGATGGGGAAGACAAATCCACTTGGAACACATACGCTAACCTGGCTGCAATCTATGCTAAAGCTGGGCAGATTGAGAAGGCCAAGTTAGCTCTTAAAAGTTTGGAGGAGAAGATGAAAAAACGGAATCGTGAACCCTACCATTATCTTCTCAGTATATATGCTGGAATTTCAAATCCTGCTGAGGTAAATCGGGTGTGGAATTCCTTGAAGACAGCTATTCCTGGTGTTAACAATATGAGCTACCTAGTCATGCTTCAAGCCCTTGATAAACTGAATGATGTTAGTGGTTTAAAGAAATGCTTTGAGGAGTGGGAATCCAATTGCTCTCATTATGATATGAGACTAGCAAACGTCACCATTCGCAATTACTTATCGGCTGACATGCACAGTGAAGCTATTTCGGTTTTTGCCAATGCTCGGAAGAGGAGTTCAGGGCCGTTTTTGAAGGCTCACGAAATGCTAGTGATTTTTTACTTGAAGAATCAGCAGCCTCATTTGGCTCTGAAGCATTGGGAAGAAGCAATATCCGGAGAGGACAAAAACTGGAGTTGGAGCTCTGAATTAGTGAGTGCCTTCTTCAAGTATTTCCGGGAAGGAAAAGATGTCGATGGAGCTGAGGAGTTCTGCAGGGGGTTAAAACAATTTGATTGTCTTGATTCCAATGCCTATTCTTTGTTGTTGAGAACTTATATAGCTGCTGGCAGATCAGCCCCGGAGATGCAAAGGAGGCTGGAGCAAGACAACATTGAAATAAACCAAGAGCTTGAGGAATTGCTTGCAAATGTCTCTTCCATTTTCAGATAAAATCTGGCTAGGAGATTAATCTTGGATTGTTATCTTAATGCCCTAATGACTGGATGTGATGCGATGAAAGCAATTCAAGACTAACGAGAGCCAAGTTATTAATCATTTTCTTTTTCTGGCAAATCACACTACATTTATTATTTGAAGTAGTTTTTTTTATCATTTTTTTCTTGGTTCTATATATAGTTTGTCATGTTGTGATTCAATCTCAGTTTTGTCTCTGTAATTTTATTATATCAAAATTCAATCTCTGTTAATTTATTTTGATAATTCAATAAATTATTGGTGGCTTCCTTATTATTATTTTATAATATATAAAGTTCATTTTAGTTTTAATTTTTTGTAGTTAATTTATTTTTCTGTTCGCTTTTTAATTTTAGAAAATAAAACCAGTCTTTCAATAATACCTAATATTTCAATTTTATTTCACAACGATTTATAAAATTACAAATCTCTCTACCCACCCGACCGTTTACTTTTTTTGTCTTAAAAAAAGGAAATCGTACAACCCGACCCGATTCCGAAAGCATCTACCCCAATACAATCATAAAGAAAGGCCATCCCGCCAGCAAACTGCTCGTCTAAACATACTGGTTCCCCCGGGGTTGCCCACCAAGGGGATACGTAGTGGGGTACGTAGGAACCGCAGTAGCCGTTCCAACAGGTTGCTGCCCTTGAGCAACCGGCCCAGGCGGAGTGCTAACCATGGGCTCGGCGCTCACGACAGGCTGCTGCCCAGTGCTAGTAACACCGTACGCGGGATTACTAGTTCCAAATCCAGCAGGATGGCTGGCAGCAACTGGAGTTGGCGCATAATGTTTGTGGCCGGCGAGAGACCCCTGCTTGGCTCTCAGCTTCTGGGCTGCGTGTTCGGCTTTGGCTTGGTGCAGTTCCATCTTAGCTTGTGCTTCCTTAGCTTTTCTACGCTCACGGGCTATATGTTTCTGTTCTTCCGTCGTCGCCGTCGCTTTCTCCAGCTTCTCTTCAGTTTTAGCCATGCAGATTTTGATGTGCTCCTTCGTTGAACTTGCCATGTTGCTTATTTTTTCCTTGGCAGATTGCATCTTCAACTTTATTTTTTGTTTGAGCTCTGAAGGAAACAAGTTTTGATGGGAGAGCGAAAGACAATGTTCGTGGATATATGTGTTCTATGCATGCGGTAATTAGATTAGCGACGCTCTTGCTTATTCACACGTGTGCTGCCGGCAGACACGTGTCTAACATGCAGTTTCATGTCTTGCCAAATAGGACCATTCCAGCTTTTCATTTGGAGATAAGCAAGCAATTCTTCGAATTTTCTGGAAAGAAAAATTTCGGCTTCAAGAAAAATGGCGATGTTGAGATATTTATCATATATGTGTATATACATCTATATAAGTATATATTTTAATATCTCGTAATATACGCTCTACCTAAGTTACCTGATTCAATTAAATGCAAGTTGAAAAGAATTTTATACATAATAATCTAAAAAAACAAATTATATTTACTTAATTTGATAATTTATTTTTATTCTTAAAACACTTAATAATATTATTTTTTAATTTCTATTTAATACCATTTTCCAAATCAATCTCTTTAAAACAATTACTTGTTAATCAATTTGTTGTAATTATAAAAAAGTTCATTAGAAATCAAATTGAATGAAGATTAACAAAATCAAGGCCAGTATTTGTTTCGTAATAAGAGGGAAAATCTAAAAGCTGTAATTTGATTTCACTAGTTTTTTCTTTTGGGGAAAAAATCCAAAATGAAAATTACATCAAATTGATATTTGATAGTACAAAATATAATTAACAAAAATATACCCTTTCTATGTTTCAGTTATACATGCCATGCATTAATCAATGAGAGAAGTTTTAAGAAAAACTTGAAGCTTTTAAGCAAAGTATTCCATCCTTTGGTGGCTCCAGACAAAAGATGATTTTCACAGAAGTCTCTCTGCCTTCCCGTGACAAGCTTCTTTGCAGGGCCATGAATTCAATTACAAAGGATGAGAGAATCATGCATTGTAGGACAAAATTCTGATTAATTGATGTGGAAACATTTAGATTTTCTGCTGCAAAGTCACATCAATTATGCCGATAGTCGATTTAGGCTGATAGTGCTCGTCGGTATCTACCTCTTCAATTTCCTAGCCAAGAGAAGAAAATTACACAGTAAATGTAAAGATAACTCTTTGAGAGAGCTCGTGTTGAAAGGTCGAAAGTGTTGCTTGCTTTAGGATTAGAAAGAAAGGTATAAACAAGAAGGAAAATCACGAGATCACCATTTTCCTATCAAATATGACAGGAAGATGAAGGACACAGAGAACAATTCCACAAGTCAACCATAGAAACATATTAGCTTGGTGAAGTCATGTAACACGGGTAAGCCACATATATGGCTTGGGTGTTTAACAGAATATTTATATCAGACTTTTATGCAAACAAAAAGTTCAAATGCATAGTATGACAAACGGGAGGGAGTCAGAGTTATACCACTAGAATTGCATGTCAATTTACAAAAATGAAAAAAAAAAAAAAAGAGATTCATCACAAACAGGAAGGAATTAGAATTTTTTGTCACCTGAACAACATCCTCTCCCTTGACGATCCGCCCAAAAATAGTAAGCTTCTCATTTAGATCAGGTATTGGTGCAGTTGTGATGAAAATATCGAATCCTCCATCATCATTTTTAGCCTTAGAAGTTCCAACCATGAAAGCTTCATGTTTTAAACTGGTTGACAAACACCACAAATCTTATATCACAGAGACATAAATGTGCCATGTACCACCACCCCGTGTAACTATTGACAGGACGCCAAAAACTTATAAGAGGAAAAATAGGGATTAAAGATCAGTTAGCATATAAACCTAGTATCGAGTCGATTGTAATGCTTCCCTCTCAAAGTCCAATCTTCAGTTGCCCCTAACTCATTGTTCCCTGCTTGGATTACATAATGCTTTATTACCCGGCGAAAAAGCATCCCCCTGAAGTATCCTTTTTGACTGCAGAAACAATTCAATCCAAATTCCGTTAGGATCAACTTTAGTCTTTATCATGCATTTCTTACTATTCAGTTGGACAGGCATCAGAATTCAGAAGGATATATCATATGCATCAAAAGAGAGAGAAAAGAAATTGCCTTGCAAGATGTTTGTTGAGGGATCAACCTACCACTCATAAAATCACACCTTGACTTTGAAATTACAAATATCTAAATATTCACTAGTCCATAAGATAAAACATGGCAGCTCAGATTTTCAATAAGCTTGCTGATATTTATCAACTGAATAATAATCAAACCTCCATCAACACAGTTTGCTGGGTACCAGTTCCATGATAGTCAAAATCATCCATTAGATTCATGGTAACAAGAAAATAGCATAAAAAATTAAGAGCAAAAAGCAAGAAGCAACTACTACTTAGAACATCTCCTGCCTTCCTGGCACATATGGGGTAAAACACTTGGATTTAACTCCAGATCAATTTTACAAAATAAAACTAGATCAGAAACTGGCTTAGGTCCACAACCAATGTCAGGAATAGGAGAATACAATTTATATCAGAAGGATCTAATTCTGTTTTTCAAATATACATATACAAAATTTAACATTAATATGTCCACAAATAGAATGAGCAGTATGCAAGTTTGATGAACAAATCAACAGCTTACCATAAGTCAATGAATTCATCAACAGCTTCTGGAGAGCTATCCTTGAAAAGTTCCACAGTTATAACACCCCTTGCGGTATTCAAAATCTAGCAATAAGAGAAAACAAATAAACATAACAATAACATATGGGCGTGGGTGGACTTTTAAATGTGCTCACTTTAAGAACAACCAACAGGAGTTGTGTGATTCAAATGTAAGTTTGAACAATATTGATTCGAGGAACCTATGACACTGAAAATGACTTCAACAATAATAGAAGTCATAGTATTGCATGTAGGCATCAGTAGCCACCTTTAGCTGGATTTTCAATCTCCTCTTAAACACTAACCATAAGATATTCTATGGCCATAACACATAACAAGTGTTCAACCTAGTAAGAGGCTTTCAAGCAAAAACAAGGAGCAGGAAAGCAACTTTAGCTCAGGATATAGAGAAACCTACAGCATATCCAGGGAGATCGTGTTTCTTTGGATCCACAAATGCATTACCCTACAGGATATAACAAGGAATAGTCAGGCATGTTCTATCAACATAATTTGGAGTCATTTCCTACTTGAAAAGAGAAGATAATAAGCCATGATCAAATGGAGTTTTGTTTCTTGTATTAACAGTAAACTATCATAAGAAATCGGACATCAACAATTATTTAAAAGTACAGGAGTTCTAACCATAATGATCAAAACCACTGAAAAAAATAGAAAGGTCCACAGAAAAAACTTTACCTCAATAATGGATCTGCCACTATCTGTTTGAATTCTTGACCTAAAGAAAAGCTATGAAATGAGAATAATTGAATAATAAAAGATCTCCTTTCTTCTCCTCAAAAGAAAAAAATTGGACGACAAAGATCCGCGACAAATTTCAGTTCCACATTGACAAAGAAATACAGAACTTCTCGGTATCCAAGAAGAAGGGCTGAAATCCTTTTTTTAATTAAATTTCTAATAAAATACCCAATCCCAACTCATGGTGAACATTTTCATCAGTTGTAATTTAGTTAAGGCTTCCATAATAGTCGATTTCAAAACTATAGATTATCATGAATAAGTAAAAGAAAAATAATTAACAAATTCCATATATATCTTTTGCTTCATAAAATTAAGGATTAGATTTGAATATAACTGAGTGAATAACTGCAAACATTTTGCATGTTCAGCCAAGATACATAAATATGAAGAAACCATAAAGAACACAGACCTCTGAGACCAGTGTTTATATGTGACAAAGAGAAAGGACACAGTCAAGATGATAATCAAGCTGCAAAGAATGATAGTGGTAGCACTTATTCGAGTTGGCCCTTTTTTCTTTTTGCTCTGTTGTAGAAGAGTTTGGGGCTTTATTCTTGCCATCACCCACTGCTCTGCTACCTTCAATTACTACTGCTACACAAATGTATCATAAACTCAAATGTCAAATCCTAAAATAGATAGACAAGCAAACTCTATAAAGAAGAAGATAAAGTTAGATTTGGCATTTCAAATTTTCTAATAAGAAGATAAGCAACTTCTCTAAACTAGATTAGACATTTCAAATTTCAAAATTTAAATCATCTGGACGTTACTGATGAAGGACCCATCAGACGACTATGGAGCCATAATATTATTACTTTCTAAATTAATAAAATCCTACTCAGAGACGCTTTTTTTTTTTCACACAAAATAAGAAAAAACACTCTTCCGTTACGAATTTCTTCATTGCATTCAGCACCAAGATGTGCATCGAGCAAATTCAGAACTTAAAAAGGATCCACAAATCGAGCATGAGGAAAGGTAAGCTAAGTATAACTGTAAAGATGAACCCTAAAATTGGAAACTAACACAGAATATGGCAAGATAAGTGGCAGAAGATTATATATTGTTCTAGTTCTCCGCATTTTTTTAAGTTGTAGAAATGGATTTCCTCGAGAGGGAAAGTACCTGGGATTCCTCCGCTGAATCGAAACCCTCTGCGGGGACAGTACACGGAGCAGCCTTTATGATCTCGCCAGATAGAAAAGGAAGACAACAGGATTAAAGTCGTGTCTGTTTGTTGGTTCAGATGATTATTTTCTGGTTTTCTTCCACCAAATTGTCGATGTTGCCAAATTCAGGTCAGTTAAGTTTTGGATTCGCGACTGCCATTAAGAACCCTGTACCCAACATTTTTTGCTGAACAAAGAAATTACAAAACGACGCTGTTTAATAAGAGCATGGAGTTTATGTATTACACTTTTTTTTCTTTCTTTTCTTCTTGCTTTCTCTTCTTCTCTTACTTTTTTTTTTTTTAAAAAAATATTATTTTCTGGTTTTTTTTCTTTCATTTTTTAGTTTCTCCTTTTTTTTCTTTTGAACTATTTTTTATCAATCTTATTAAAAACTTATAGAAATTAAATGGAATTAAAAATAAAAATAAAAGTAAAAACAAATGAGAGAAAACAACATCAATAATTATTGTCATTTCATTATTATTACTATAATTATTATTTCTATCAATTTTATTATTAATATATATATATATATTTCTTATTTAATTAATTATTTTATTTCATCTGTTAAAAATCGGAGTATGAGAATAAGGGGAAAAAAAAAACTATATATACTAAATAAAATCTAGGCAAAATTTTGAATAAAAATTTGTGAACTTTATGATAAAAAAAACTACATACATTTAGTAAAATCTTGACAAACATATATTCTTTGTCACAAATTTTAAATTTGTTCTGACCATTTCATAAAAAGAAACTCTTCATTCCTGAGATAAAATCAGCTTAAAAGAGAAAGATATATCTCATTTCTTTTAACGGTCTGTATTAATCCCCTAAATAAAAAATTTTAAACTCACAACAACCCCTCAAAAAAACCTCTCTCTTTACATAAAAAATTCAACCTCCAAACTATACCTAATCTAAGTGTATTTACACTTCAAATGCACTTGAAGTCACCTTCCTGCTGTTCGAGGATAATGGTAGCGAGTGCAAGCCGATAAGCCGAAGATCTAAGGTTCCTAACAAGGACATATATCTCTCTTCTCCTCCTTTTCACAGACATACTACTCCACTGCTCCTCTCTTAGATGAGCTAACAAGACTGCATCGCAGAACGCCTCTGCTGTTGGCTTCTTGCTGCACATGAGTCCGAAAAAATATCACAAGGTTATGGAGACATACATGTCAGAAGAGATGGATTGACAATTGTAACATATGTAACAACAGGCGCTCACCTTCCACAAACAAACCCAGTTGTAATAAAACCAATTGGCCAACGATAAGACTCCCTAACAGCTGGGTCCTCTGGAATATGAAGTTCCCATTCCCCAGAAGATTGCTCTTTGAAGTATGATCTTACAGCAGATGCAGGAATGGTGAGTCCACCTCCTTTACTTCCGGAACTGCAATATGGACATACAACAGATATTTTCTTGTTAGGTGATAAGTCATTATATATAAGGTGGCAATATCTTTCGATTTCAAAATAATAATAATAATAATCTTGTTATAATTCAATCTGAAAGACCTTTGCAAGTCTAAAAAGTATATGTAAGGTTTACAGGCGATTTTCTCAAGACTAAGTTCTCACAGTTTAGACATACATTATGTAGTTAGTTCAATACCCCAAATAGGAAATCGGAGAATCATAAGCAGTATCCAGCTTGTTAAACAAGGGAAGCTATTTATTTCCAAAGCTAAATAATTTACCTGGACGTCCACAATGATATATCTCCTAAGCAAGGCGCACATACAACTGCCCCATCTTCAAAAACTCCCTCCTTGTACGCATGGAGAAGAACTCTAAGAAAACATAATTTACGATCATAATGAATTTGCGAAATCCTTTTCTGTCCCCGGCTAAGCATGTTTTCATCCTTCATACACGTCAGAATACTTGTGTTCCCTTCTGGAACTTGAGGAAATAAAAGTAAATGATCACAATGGATATCACTCAAGAAAGAAGCAAGCATGGTGGATGTCCTTGCTACCATTTTGTTGGAGGAACTATCATGACAGCCAGATGCTGTTAAATTGCTCTTTTCACTACCCAACTCTGACAACAGACTACCATCTACCACATTCTTTATATGCGAAAGGTTAGTATCTTGTGCTGCAATGGATACTTTGCTGAAAGTAACACCGACACTATTCCAAGGGGGTGGAATGGGAACTCTAAAAGATCTTTTAGCAGGAGGCCGCAGTTCTGCCATTTGGTCAGTGGCAGTTGCTTCAGCTGCCATAAAGGATGAGTACGCATCACAATCAGGAAAATCTGAAGGAAAATAAGGCAATCCAAGCTGCAAAAATGAAAAATTACATAAATATTTTGGATAAAGTCATACATAAACCCAAAGACTAAGGTAGATACACTTACTTCACATGCAACCCAACGTTTCTCTCTCAAACCAATGACATGAGCACCATGCGTTACAAAAGTAACCCAAAAGACTCCAACCCAATTTAATGGGAGGATGATAGACCACCTGAAAGATGAAAAGAATAAATAACTTTGGAGGATTAACCAAAACTTCTTGCTCATGCATCTCAAGGGGGCATATCATAAAAGAGATCACAAAGACATATGTTGATATGACAATAAGCCAATCCAAGCTCATCTTGCAATATATAGTACAAAGTAAAACATAATTGTAGAATTGTTTGCGAAGGCAGAAAGCTTGACGGCCTTAGGATAAGCGAAAACAGGTGCCGGAAATCAGGTATCCATCTCCCTCAACAAAACCGAAGTTGCGTGGATCATAGACGCCCTTAACAATTTTTACTGGAACAAGGGAGGACCTCATGGAGGAAAAATATCAAAAATCGACATAATCATCTCTACTTGGTCATGATTTGGAACTGTTGAAGCAGAGTCTTGGTTCTGTCGGAAGAAAGAGCAAACTACATGCGAAGGATTTTTTTCCCAGACAGCTACGAGGCCGGAGGATAGTGGTGCCTCATGAAATCAATTTTCAAACTGGCTGAAGTCCCTTTGGTTAATCCTTTCAAAAAACAGTCCAGAAATGGTTGCGAAAATCTCCACTCTGTCACGAGGCCAACACAGCTTTTCACGTTCAACATGTGCTGTCCCAACTGTAACTGCAACTTCCAAATCACAGTCGCTACAGTGGCAAAAAAAAAAACCTTTGCGTCGGCTTTGATGTCCTCCGACCCAGGTCCCCTTCGGGTCTCAATGGCCCTACCCGCCCCAAAAACCAGCTCCAAAATGAAAAATTTTCAAAATGGCCCTGATAAGGAGACAAACTCTGTCATCCCAGAAAGCTGCCAGCCACAGATGTGCTCCTTCGGGTCAAAGAGGCAGAAAAAGCAAAATGAGAGCTCCAATGGACAGATCACGATGAGAAAGGAAAATTGACAGATTTTTTTTTGAAATAGAAGAGAGGAAGTTGTATTTAGTGTAGGCACCAAGAGGGTGCTGCCCATGTACAAAAAATTATAAGTTAATGAGCATATCTACTACAATAAAACCAAAATCATCAAGGCTAATAAGGTTATGTCCTATAATAATAGACCCAAAAAAGTGGAACCATTTGTCCTTGATGTTGCCAAAACTATCCTATGTGCCTTCAAACGCTCGATTGGGGACAGATCATGCTGGACAAACCATGCTGGACAGAGAAAGAAAAACCAGCAGACAGAAAAAGGAAAATGAAAACAGGCCCCACTTACAAAGAAGAAAAAACTTTGAAGCCCAGGCTGTTTTGGGCTGAGAAAGGAAAATAGACAGATCATGCTGTACCAAGCAAGCCCCTTCAGAAACATTCCAGCCCAAAAAAGAAGACAAAAAAATGAAATGGGAATGAAGAGTAAAAAAGAAAATAACACCTGCTGAACAAACACCCATAGCCGGGAATAAGAGTTCTCCTTCAAAAACAGATTCTAGGAAGCTATTGACAGGGGATATGACAGCAATGGTCTTCAACTCCAATGACACCATCAGAATCGTTTTCCTCCGACAGAATAGTGATCAATTTGGAAAATGAACAAATCTCTCTCACAGGTATGGAAATGGTAAAAATTCAAAATGAGCATTCTCTTTCCTGTATAAGACCTTGGTCGGCAATATTCCACAAGAACAGACTAAATTTCCGGCTAATATTATTAGCAAATCGGATGCCACTTTAAGAATTTCTTTTTTTTACATGGGAAGCAGCAAAGGGTCGCATTCTTACATTAGATAATTTAATGAAAAGAGGCTTTATAAATGTCAATAGATGTTTTCTCTGCAAAAACAGCAATGAAACATATAATCACTTGCTCCTGGGATGTCAGGTCTCTCATAGCCTCTGGTTTACTATTCTTAGCCTCATGGGGCTATTTTGGGTCAAACATAAATCAATTTTGGATAAGCTGCTTGCATGGGAAAGATTGAGCTGTCACAAGAAAACTTTTAGACTCATCTCTCTCACTATATTTTGGGTTATTTGGAAGGAAAAAAACAATCGTACTTCCGAAGGAAAAAAAGTCGACTTCAGAATCATCACTAACAATTGGTTCCATTATTTCGGGTCTACTATTTCAGCACATAACATCAAATACTTTGATGATCTCGGCTTTATAGTCGATTGTTTAATCGATTTGTAAATTTTTTGTAAATGGGTGGTGCCCCCTTGACACCTTTACTTCAATACAATTTCATACTTTTATTTCAAAAAAAAAAAAGAGCATTCTCTTCCTCCTTTGCAGATCATAAAAGTGGAGAGCTTGGCGGAGGTGATCAACTCTCTTGATCAAATCCTCAAAGAGAAGCAAGTTTATGACACCTAAATGCTTTCAAATTGGATATTTGACAACATGCACTGCATTAGTACGTATCTTGGTGTCTCCTACCTTGGATATGACAAGAGTATAAAGCTATTATTTACAGACTTGCAGGAATACTCATTTGATCAATGTAAGGGCAGGCTGTTAGCAGGAGGGAACAAAAAGAAACAGAAAGAGGGAAGCTCACGAGAACGCAAGAGATTACAGACATCTATCAACTATGATGTGCGAAGCAACAAGGGCAAGGAAAGCGGGGGGACCTCAACTGATTTATAGTGTTTGACAAAATCCTCTCTTAGAATGTTAGGGGACCAAACGATGCCTGTAAAAGAGAAGTCATAAGGGGTTGCATCAATAGATGGAAATCATCCATTTTCTGTCTTCAGGAATCCAGGTTGAGTGTCGTCAACGAGAAAATGATCAGAAGTATTTGGAGCTTGAAAGACATTGGTTGGAGCTCTCTGCAGGAGGAATCATTATTATGTGGAGAAAAGACATCATCCTGGTGATGTATCTCTTTCTTGCCTTTTCTCAAATTTATCTAACGGAGACAATTGGTATTTCTCTGGTGTTTATTGCAGAGGAAATACCACAGAACGAAATCTGTTGAAATTAGAATTGGAACATATTAAATCTTTTTGGGGGTATAAAGGAATCATTGGAGGTGACTTTAACATGGTCCTAAGAAGATAAGAGAGATCGGGAAACCACTTCCCAGATGCTGAAATTGAGGACTTAGTTTCTCTCATCAATAATCTGGACTTAATTGATTTGCCACTTGCGAGAGGGAAATGGACCTGGAGCAACTTAAGATATCAACCTTCCTTCTCTAGGATTGATAGGTTCCTCCTTTCTTCTGATCTATTATCATCCTTACCGAAATCCATTCAAAAACTCATGCCAAGACCCATCTCGGATAATTTCCCCATCATGATGGTTTCGCATGGTATTAAGTGGGTCTCGTTCCTTTCCGCTTGGACAACAAATGGCTCAAACATGAAAATTTCAGAATGCTAGTAGCAGTAACTTGGAGGAACACTATGGTCAGGGGCATTGCAAGCTTCAAAATTGCTCATAAGCTCAAGATTTTAAAGGCTGAAATTAGAAACTGGACCAAAGTCACTGGAAAACAAGAGGAAAAAGACATCTCCGGTATTATAGATGAAATTGCTAATATGGACAGTTTGGAAGCCAAAAATCACTTATCCCCTCAAGACAGAGATGAAAGAAGCAATTTGAAAATTGATCTGGCTCACAAACTTCATTTGGAAGCAATATAATGGAAACAAAAATTTCGAGAAAAATGGCTCAAGATGGGGACAAGAATACAAAATATTTCCACATGTTAGCTAATTACTGAAGAATGATCAACTTCATTGATGAACTCAACATAGAGTGTCCTCAAGAGTAATGATGAACTAAGACAAGGGGCAAGTAAGTACTTTTAAACTTTATATACCGAAAATATTTCCCCTCGGCCAAGGCATGACGATCTTCATTTCAATAATCTTAGCGATGATGACCGGTATTTACTGGAATCAGAATTCTCTGAGACAAAAATCTATGAATGCCTTCGGGATTGTGATGGCAATAAACCTCCTGGACCAAATGGTTTCAACCTCAAATTCATTCAATCTTTTTGGGATATCTTTAAGTAGGACATCATGGATTTCTTTAACGATTTTCACAATCCGGCTCCTTCGTAAGATCACTTAATTCTACTTTTCTTGTCATGATTTCGAAGAAGACCAATCCAGACAATATTCGAGATTTTCGGCCTATAAATCTCATTGGGTGCATATACAAACTTTTTTCAAAGGTTCTTGCTACAAGATTATCTACTGTTCTACACAAGATTATTGGTGAATCTCAGAATGCTTTTGTTCATGGTAGACAAATTGCAGATACCATTCTCATTGTCAACAAAACGGCGAACAATGTCATCATGAATAATAAACAAGGTGTTTTGTGTAAACTTGATATTGAGAAAGTTTTTGATCATGTAAGTTGGGATTTCATTGATTACATGTTGGAAAGATGTGGTTTTGGCTCAAAATGGAGAAGATGGATCAGAACTTGCATTACCACTACTAGCTTTGCAATCATAGTAAATAGGGGCCCTTCAAACTCTTTTACTACTTTGAAAGGCCTAAGACAAGGTGACCCTCTCCTTTCTCTACTCTTCGTTATTGCTATGGAGGCATTGATCAAACTACTGGACAGAGCAAAGGATCTCAAACTATTACAAGGGATCACATTGAGAAGCAAAGACAATCATATGGAATTAACTCACCTATTTTTCACGGATGATGCCCTTATTTTCTACCAACCTGACATTCGCTCTTTGATTTTCTTGAAATGCATTTTATTATGCTTACAAGTGGTATTTGGATTCAAAATAAATCTTCACAAATCTGAATTGGTGGTGATAGGCTCCCAATTTAGAGCCTCCCTAACACAGGTTCTGGGTTGTAAACTCTCTCAATCTTCCATCTCGTATCTTGGTGCCCCCCTAGGGCCCAAATATAAGGATAAAAAATGTTGGGATCCTAGCAAAAATATGTTTCGAAACCAACTTACTAATTGGAAGAGAAAATTCTTATCTAAGAGGGGAATATTAACTCTCATCAAAAGCACCCTATCTAACCTCCCTATCTATTTCCTGTTGATGTTTAACATTCCAACCAGTGTTACTAACACAATGGAATCCATCTAGTGTAACTTTCTTTGGGAAGATGATGTTAATGATAGTAGGATATTTCACCTTGTCAATTGGAAAGTAATCAAAAAACCTATTAAAGATGGTGGATTGGGGTTGAGATCTATTACTACACTCAACAAGACCTTTCTTGGGAAATGTATTTGGAGATTCTAGAATGAAGGTAGCAGCCTTTGGAAATCAATCATCTTATACAAATGGTTTAATGGAGATTATCACAATCACTCCAAAATCAAAAACAACATCTATGTTACTAGTCTATGGAAATATATTTGAAATCTAAATAACATCATTCTTCACAATTCTAAATAGATCATTGGGAAGGGTAATAAAATCAGATTTTAGTCAGACATTTAGCATAACATAGTTGCTCTCCAAACAAGATTCCCCTTTATTCATGCTATCGCCAGAGATTAAAACATTTTGGTAAAGGATGTTCTGGTTCATGACAGCCCTGGTCTTTGGCAGGTGTCCGTATCCAGAAATTTACAAGACTGGGAATTAGAGGAATATTTAGCTTTGCTACAGACTCTATCTACTAGTCAGGTTTATGACAGGGAGGACCAACTTAAATGGCTACCCTCCAAAAATGACATCTTCTCTGTCGGATCTCTCTACAACTCCATGACGGACAATCTTAGTCAGAACAATATCTTTTTCCCTTACAAGCTAATTTGAAAATCTGGTGCAATCCCAAAAATTTCGTTTTTTGGCTAGAAAGCAGCAAAAAGCCGCATTCTCACCCTTGACAACTTAATGAAAAGAAGTATCACGATTGTTAACAAATGTTGCCTTTACAAAAACAACTTCGAAACCTGCAATCATCTGCTCCTTGGCTGTGAAGTCTCACAACACCTCTGAAACAGTATTCTTGGCCGAATGGGATTGTCTCGGGTCATGAACAACAACATTTCAGCAGAACTTCTTGCACGGGAGGACTTTTGCAGCAAGAGGAAAATCTTAAAACTTATCCCACTCACCATAATGCGGGTTCTTTGGAAGGAAAGAAACAATCGCACTTTTGAAGGAATAGAAGTAAATTTTAACAAAATCATAGACAATTGTTTTTATTATTTTGGTTCCACTATACTGGGACATAATATTGACTGTTTAGATGATCTAGGTTTTGTAGTTGACAATTTAATCAACTTGTAAATACATTATAAATGGGTTGTGCCCCCTTGGCACCCTTACATCAGTACAACCCACACTTTTATTTCAAAAAAAAAATTGTAGAATTGAGTTTTGTAGAAAAGTTATCAATTATTTCAAAAGCTCATGGTAGAATTCAAATTCTAATTGTCTAAACTAAAGGGCAAGAGAAATAGACTTCATAAATTGGATTCACCAGGAACAAGCAGCTTGATTCCATTGATAAAACAAGCCTCAGAAGATAAAAGCAACCTTTGTCTTGGTAATAAAAATCACAACAAAATATATTTTGAATTCATA
The DNA here is from genome assembly GCF_000150535.2 of Carica papaya. The sequence continues at coordinate 470,322 of NW_019014674.1, forward strand.
AGACAATCGCAATCAAGATGTTCCCCCTCACCCAAGAGAGAGGGAGAGAAAAAGAGAGAGAGAGAGTGAAGAGAGAAAACTTCCATCAAAATGCCTGCTACATGAAAATGGAGGGCAGTCAGGTATTTGTACTCACATAAACCAAAGAAATGGTAATTTTTGGTGTCTCCATACAGCTCCCATACAGTAGCTCATTATAAGGGTGCTCGCTATACCTCCAGCATAAGACCCGAACAGAAAAATGTTTTCACATTTGAAGAAATAAATCAAACAAGCAAATAAAGTAAAAAGATTCTCAAATCCAAATGCAAAGAAGAAGACAAAACTTCGATGCACGAGGCTTTAAACATTTAGTTATTCACAAGAAACCAAACAAAGAGGGAAAAACAGATAAATTTACCTTGTAAGTGAGCGCATGTGGGCATTATTTTTCAGCAAGAGCATAGGGCAAGATCTTGAAAACTGCACCTCATTTGATGTCTTCCACATCCCAGAATCTGGATTATCAAGAGAAAGGAAATTCAGACGCTGGTGATGTTTTTCCATGCACAGAGCAATATCTTCCATTGGGGGGCTTAATCCACGTCTTGCTTCCCACAAATTCTTGTCATTGGACCAAGTGATCGCTTTTTCAGGTTTCGACTGGGAGGAAAAGAGAAGTTCTTCATTCCTTTCTGAGATTCCTGGCAAGACAAGATCCTGTTTAGCTTCACCATCTGGGACACAGTCAAGTAACTTCGTAATATCTGCAGGCTGTTTATTAGGCATTGTTCGAGGATCCTTGACAGTGATAGGCAAAATAGCACAAGATGAAATGTCCTCCCCGTTGTGAGGCAAAATGGAACTCATAGATTGAGAATCATCTTCAGATTTTACAAGTGAACACTTTTTCCATGCCCAAGGATTCTCAGAAAAACTGCAACACAATCAACTCCACCACATAAATCTTCTCTTTCTTGTCATGTTTAAAATTATGTATATATATATATATCCACTTCACTCACCAACTAACAGGATGCAAAGTCTTCTGAAGAAGCTCAAATGCCTTTGCTCCAGTTACTTCCAATTTTGCAAGTTGACCCTCGAGTGAGAAACATTCAACCAATGTACCACTTTCCCTTGCCTTCAGGTGAAAGAACAGCGAAAATCAGAATCCTACAGATTAACAACATTTGATATATATTGTAGAAAAATTTCGGATTTAATTTCTTCAAGGCATAATAAACTATGACAAGAAACAAAATCACTATAACCACACCAAAGTGAAACCAAAAAAAAAAAAAAAATCAAATCAAATCACCTGCTTGTCACAAGCACATTGTAGAGCACTAAATGCCTCGCTGAAGGCAGAAGCATGTATCCACACCCAAAGCTGGCGAAAGCAAGAATGACCCTCAGTTTTTTCTGATTCATTAGGCCCAAGACCATCATGGCCTTCACCATCATCAGCCCTGCTCGGTATCTGAGAAGGCCGCCACATGTAAGTTACAGGAACAATTGCCTGAGAAAGAGTTGATCCAACATGATGAAGCTGAAAGAAAAGAGTAACTCATCAATCTAACTCATTAATTTATGCCTTTCACAAAAGAAGGCACACTGGATTGACCATACCATAGCACTTCCGTAAGTCACACCAGAGAGAATAGATCGAGAAATATCTTCAGATTGAGACATTGGAGAAGGCACAAGCACCATTCCCAGTATCGACATTATTGAATCCTGCAAAGTTGAAGTAACCAGGAAAAAAGGTACAACTCAATACAGCTCATAAAAGTGAATGAAAAAAGCGAGCTCAAACAAAGTGATAAAGAAAGAGAAAGAATGCCTGCCTCTGGACCCTCTAATTGCACAGCAATATAATAACTTGCATCATGAACAAGCACTCCATTCTTCAACCACCTCAACACAGCCCTGGATCCCTTTCCTCTGCATCATATTCAACAGAAAACCTCTATACAACATATACACATAACAACGCAGTTAATATACATATACATACCTGCCATGCAAACCTAGAGGAAGATGAAATCCCCAGAGCTTGGTCATTGTAAACCGCTTCGCGTGCCAAACGTGCGTCCTCAGCCTCTTGGTCCCATCACCCGAAGTACAAAATCCGCTTTCACGATTCTTCCTCAGCTCGATTCTCCTCCTGATGCGACGAGGAAGCTTCTTCTGATCCTTCTCTGTATTGGTTCTATCACCTGAAACTTCCACCCTCCGTCTTTTCCAGTGCCTAATCTTCGCGGATTTGTTGTCGTGAGCGGTAGTTCTCCTTCTCTTGTTTCTTCGAGACCGGAAATCGTTGTTCAGTCGATTCGATATCGTCGAGTGAAGAGACTCGAGCTCGGGAGCCCGGGATTCAGCGAATATCTTCACATTGATTCTGCGAGGTGGTAAAATTGAAGAGAGTTGAGAGCGTTTGTTGCTTCCATCACTGGCCATTTGAATGTGGACAAAGAGATAATTAGTGCGAATTAAGCTATAATTAACTGAGCTTAAAGATAATCTCAGCCTGAGCTCTGTTGAGTTTTCGAAACAGAAACACGAAGGACGCTGATAATGTATTGGCGTTATTAATACTCTTCCGCTTCGTTCTGCTTTAATGGCGTAAAAAAAGATTTTACAGAAAAGAACAGAAGAATTTCCGCCCGGCGCTCTGAGCCAGAGTCCAGAGAGAACCTGGAGGTTTTAGGACAGCTCTGGAAAAAGACGGATAATAATAAAGCTGGTCTTGATTTGGGCCTATGGGGCCGAATTTTAACTTGAGATGGGCTGAAATTGGCTTCAGCTTTTGGGAGTAGAAAAGGAAATTTCTCTTTTAAAGATGTTTAAATTTTTCAATACGAAAATAGTTAATTATTAAAAAAATTAAGAATAGTAAATAGAGATAAAATAAATATAAATAAATATCATATATTTTACCTATAAAAGCTGACAAAAAGAAATTACCACCGGCACATATATATTTGAAAGAGGAAAGTTTCTTCAAACTCCCTAGAGGATCTGCATAGTCAACATCAATCAAATTCAAAATCCAATCATTCAAAAATCATTTTTTAGCTAGGAAGTCCATACTTAGACAGAGTCAGATTATGTATGGAATATGTGTTCGATATCTAATTAGTAAAGTGATACGAATTTCTACTTTAAAAAATTCAAATTCTCATCTTCAATGAGGAAAGTACTTCCACTAAGATGGTGTGGAGCTATCACTATAATATAAAGATGACTACAAAGTAGCAAATGCATATCAATAAACAATGGAACATGGGAAAAGTATACGAGTACAAAAGCCTATGAAGTACAAAAACAAGTGGCAGTACAATCCCAAACCCTTATGACTAAAAACTACAGATTTTCCATGGGTATAAACTGGGGATTATTTGGTTTGGATATCCGGTACGCTACGTAAACAGAAATACACAGAGAGGCAACCGAGAACAGAAGAGCAAAGGCACCAGTAACATCTCTTGAGCTGCTTGGCGCAGGCACTGTTAATGTAGCACTACCTGAAGAGATGTCCAGTGGCGTCCAATCACAGTTGATAGTGTAGTGTCCTGATCCATGCCATTCTTTCCCGTCAAGTGGATACCAGAATGCAGCAGACATCTTGCTTGATCCGCCGATCAAGAACTGAACATCCTGCAGATATCGGATAAAGCAACTCATTGGCAAACATTTATAGAAGGTTAATCTTAGAAGAAATCCCTGAGGTAAACATTTATTGATACACCACAGCACAGTAAAATATCATAACTAAACTTTGATGGCTTATTTGTTTTCGGGAGCAAGGGAAAGGATGGAAGATAGGGAAAGTAATTCCGACTTTCCAGTCCATTGACTTGTCAAAATAAGTCATAGCAAATTGATGAAACTATCACAGAGATCTGGTGATGAAATGTGATTATTATTTTGGATTGTTAATCAAGGATGAAGCCGTGGTGATAATCTGATAATTAGAAATAGTTAATTGTCCACCTAAAAGAACCTCAAAGTAGGGCCTGAATTCCTATCCTAACAAATTCAAGATAGAGGTGGTCATAACTCGTACGCAAAACAAAAAGATAAGCTTCAATTATGCATATGAGTACTGATACGAGAACTATAACTAGGAATTAGTAAAAATTTCAAAGAGAAATAAACCAATCAGGCTGTAACCAGTAAGAGTTAATCATCCGAGAAGGTAAACACATAGTAAAATGTTCAATGGTGCACAAAAGAATTAAGGTTTTAGGTTTGTCAACATTTGGTAGCTGAAATTGAAACATTTCTTTTTGTTTAGGGTGTATTGGAACATAACATTAACCATTTTGAAGATTTAGGGTCAGTTGTAAATATTCTTATTGACTTGTAAATCTTTTGTACATGGGCGGCGTTCGGTTGACGCCTCATATCAATATATTTTCTACACTTTTCTTTCAGGAAAAAAAAAACATTTGGTAGCTGAAATGTTCTATATTGCAGAGGTGCTCCTTACCTGTTGGAGTCGGTCCATGGTCCTCAGAGGACGAGAGAATTCGAAATAATATGTTCCTTTCTGACCACCTGATGCAAAAGGACTATCTTCTTCCACAAAACCTGTTATGAACATCAACTTTTAATATTCAAGAATAGAATCAAATAGAGATAACTCAAATTCTAATCAACCTTTCGCCTAAATGTTCATATCCTCACTTCTCTCCATGGAGAAGGGTTCAGATATACTTTGCATTTTCTCCAACATAAAAAGAAATATATATATAATATATATATCTAAAAACTATAAGGAGAATAAGATATAAAGGTCGACCATGTCTGCAGTCAAATATTTGATAACATAAAAAGATGGTGATTTCAATATACATAAAAATTTCAGCCTTTCACCAAGAGGTCATGGAAGCAAGTAAAATTATTTTCTTATCCATTTCAACTCAATTCAAGGTACTTAATGCTCTGTGTACCTCAGCTACTCTTATCCGATAAAATGAAAAGCAATGGTCGAATCAACAGTGACAAGCATGTAGATACTAGAACATCCTGAAAGATCAAAGCCTGCTGAGAGTCTAAAAGTAGGAATGTGGACCATATTCTTCTTGATTGATTAGAAGGAACCAAGTATTCAATCATACATAGAGGTCCAAAGATGAAAATTGAAAGATCATTAGTCAAAGATAGTAATTACCCGAGTGAACAGTCAAGCTACTGTGCCCCCACACCCCCTTCCAATCGTTCTGTGCACTGGAATCATTCCCTGATCAAAATAATACATCAACCATTAAATTATATAGTCACTTTACCATAAGATATACGGATAATTCTATCGTAAACTAAAGATACCATATCCGCCAGCTTTAAGTGGGTAGTAAGTTTTTTTTCGTCAGTGTAATCTAACAATTTAAACAACCACTTACAAATTTGCCTATCATCTCAGCTCACTTGAGAAGCCAAACTGAAATATTATGAGCTTTGTGGTAGATTACTCATCAATAAGGAGTAAGAGATCTGGAAATTTTATCTAAGAACTACTCCTTGTTGAAAAAATGGTACAAACTTATTTAGGAACAACACTTTGATCAAAAAATATATTTTAACTATGACATAAATATGAACTTAAATTATCTAATCTATTATTTAGAAAGGGAATCCAGAAGAAAATGTTTCTCTACTGAAAGGAGAACAGGACACAGGTTAACACTGAAGCAATATGTTGCTTCATCATTTTGTTGAATCTTCCATGAATGGTTCAGAAAAATAAAAGTTCTCCGTCCACTCAATTGATAGAAGCTCCTCCAGCAAACAAGAAAAACACTGGCTACAGAAGTTGGTAATTACTTTTCTTTTTTTAGGCCAATTAATGTAAGAAATTAATTCCAGATCTCATTTGAGATGCTTGATTATGTCTAGGGTCAATAATTGCAGCATTCTTTATCAATCCCTATCCCGAATTATCAAACAGGTGATCTCAAAGAAGTCTCAAGCATCCTCATGGATTAAGTTTGACTGTCAACATTGCAAGAGATGAAGTAATTCAAAAGCAAACACTACTTTTTCAATCTTAAATCAGTTGCAGTTTGGTGGAACTCCTTACAAGGTGTCTCAGTCTCAATGCCAAATGAGGAGGTTAGCTAAGCTCATAAATGAGTCAGGGGAGGTCTTGCTTAGAGAGATCTAAATTGGAGGCAAAAAGCTAGGTTAAACTGGGTAAAGGAAGGCGATGCTAACACTAGGATGTACCACAGGCTAGCTAATAGGTGGAGAAGAAGGAGTGAAATCAAGGAGATAGAATTAGAGAGAGGAGGTGTAGAATAGGATAAAGAGGTAATTTGGAGTGAAATCAAGAAGTTTTACCAGAAGGTATACACAGAAGAGAAAAGGTCTAGACCTTGTATAGAAGGAGCTGCTTGGCTTCCTATTAGCATTACCAAAGCAGAGAAAATTGAAAGACCATTTGAGGAGAAAGAGGTCCCAAATCTATTTGGGGCCACATGTACGGAAAAAGTCCCTGGCCTAGATGGTTTTATGGGTGCTTTCTTTCAATCATGTTGGGACATTATAACAGACAATTTGATGAAGGTATTTCAAGAGTCCTATTTGAATGGAGCATACGTTGTAGCATGAGTTTTATTTTCATCATCTTTATACCAAAAAAAGACAAATCAAGACAGGTTTGAACTATCATCCGATTAGCTTGCTGACTAGTGTCTACAAAATAATAGCTAAGGTGTAGTCTTTACATCTTAGTGAGGTTTTGGATTACAATACCTCACCAAATCCAGGTGCCTTCGTCCGAGGAAAACAGTCTTGGATGCATTCCTTACAGCTAATAGATTGGTAATATATATGCATATAGTGAGGAAAGAAGGCTTGGTCCTAAACTTAGAATTTGAAAAGGCATACGACAGGGTGAATTGAGGCTTCCTGGATTTAGTGATGAATCGAAAGGGTTTTAATCTAGGTGGAGCAGACAGATATAAAGTTGCTTGTCATCTGTCTCTTTTGCAATAATAGTGAATGGCAAGGCCCATGAATGTTTCAAGGTTCTCAACGTTTAAGACAAGGAAATCTTTCATCTAATATTTCTTTTTACCCTGGTAGTTGATGAATTAAGTAGAATGCTAACTAGGGGTTCAGAAAGACGGGCAACTAAAGGCTTTGTGGTTGGTAATGATAGAGTTGAGGTGTCTCACCTTCAATTATCAGATGACACAATACTATTCCTATCACATGATAATAGATTGATTGCTAATACATTCACGTTATTAAAGGTGTTTGAATATCTTTCTGGTCTCCGCATTAACATGACCAAGAGTGGTTTGGTGGAAATAAATGTGGCAGAGAGTACATTATGAAAATAGCTGAGGTTATAGGATACATGACTTCATTATGGCCAATCACCTATTTAAGTGTTCCCTTTGGTGACAACTTTAATTGTAAATTGCTTTGGGATGGGGTGGTAAATAAAGTATCTAGCCGGTACAAAATTGGAAAAGGGTTCTCCTTTCAATGAGGTATAGAGTAACAATTATTCAAGCTTGTCTATTAAGTAATCTAATATACCCCATGTCTTTGTCTAAGGTACTCATGGGAATGATTAAGCAGCTAGAGAAGTAATGAGGGGCTTTTTATGGGTAGGGAGTGGAGATGAGCAGAGAGATCACTTAGTAAAGTGGAAAGTATATTTTAAGTCCAGAGCTTGTGGGAGATTGGCCCTTTTTTTTTAGATAAAAAAGAAAGTATTATGTATAGACACCAATAGGGTATCGCTCCTGTACAAAATGTTTAAAATTAAGTTAA
>NW_019014674.1:521932-536026 GCF_000150535.2 Carica papaya
TAGAAAAATTATTGCTTGTCAAGGATGAGGGAGGGAAAGCAAGATATACTTCAGAAGATATAACTCCGTGCTTGCCAGTCTTGATGATAACCTTTTTGGTGCCGTGAATTTTCAAGAGTCTGAGGAGAATCAATACATAATGAAGTGTATAATGCGGGTCCTGGGGGTTGCAAGCATTTCTAGCGAAGTTGCTGGACCTTGCATCACTCAGTTGACCTCTGTTCTAAATAGAGTTTGCAGCAATCCCAAAAATCCTATTTTTAATCACTACCTTTTTGAGTCAGTGGCATTACTTGTCAGGCGGGCGTGCCAGAAGGATATTTCTCTAATATCAGCCTTTGAAGGAAGTCTTTTCCCTAGCCTCCAGATGATTTTGGCCAATGATGTGACTGAGTTTCTGCCATATGCGTTCCAGCTATTGGCGCAGCTTGTAGAATTGAACAGGCCTCCTCTCTCAGCAAACTATATGCAGATATTTGTGCTTCTTCTATCACCTGACTCATGGAAGAGAAGTTCCAACGTGCCAGCTCTTGTTCGTCTGCTGCAGGCCTTCCTTCAAAAAGCACCTCATGAGCTCAATCAAGAGGGTAGGCTGAGTCAGGTGCTGGGGATATTCAACATGCTTGTTTCATCTCCAAGCACAGATGAACAGGGTTTCTATGTCCTCAACACTGTTATTGAGAATCTTGAATTTAATGTCATATCTCCTTATATACGTCATATCTGGAATGCCCTTTTCACACGTCTCCAAAATCACCGCACAGTAAAGTTCCAGAAGTCTCTTATCATTTTTATGTCACTTTTCTTGGTCAAGCATGGTCCTGCAAACCTCATAGAGACAATGAATGCCGTTCAGCCCAATATCTTTTTTGTGATTATGGAGCAGTTTTGGATACCTAATCTTAAGCTGATCACTGGCACTGTTGAGCTTAAGTTAGCTGCTGTTGCATCCACCAAGCTCATCTGCGAATCTCCAGCCCTCCTGGATGCTTCTGCTGCTAGACATTGGGGGAAGATGCTTGGTAGCATCGTTACCCTTCTCTCACAACCTGAGCAGGACAGACTTGAGGAGGAACCAGAAGTGCCAGATATTGCAGAAAATGTGGGGTATACAGCTGCCTTTGTTAATCTTTACAATGCTGGAAAAAATGAGGTTGATCCTTTAAAGGATATAAAGGATCCTAAGGAGTTCCTGGTGGCTTCCTTGGCAAGACTTTCTTCTCTTTCTCCTGGGAGGTACCCCTTGGTTATCAGTGAAAACCTTGAACAAGCAAACCAAGCAGCATTACTTCAGCTTTGCAGCAATTACAATTGTTCAATAGTTTGAGTAAGCATTATCATCCTATAATTATGTTATTCCATTATTATTTTTACTGCAAAAAAGTGAAGTGCTTAGTCTATTACCTTGAGTCAAATGAAATGTATAATGAAGGATTTTTTGGCTGTTGCAAAAAGTTACGTTGCTTGTGCTTGTGAGGATGTTCTTCATCTAAATTATGTTATCTTGTTGAATCATTTGGAAGGGAAACCATGGTAATATGATTAGTTGGTGACTGCAAGTGGGGATCTGATGATATTTTTCTTATTTAAAAGGAGGGAAAGCTATTATTGTCCTTGGCTTGTTAACAATTGTTGAGCTCTGATATATCTATCTTTTTCTGTCCAAATTTGTTAATAAGCTGGCATGCTTCAGTTTATATTTTGATCAACATTAAGAAATTTTTTTTTGTTTTCATCATTGCATTGTCTGACCTTTCTGGTTAGGGTTTCCTATTCTTTTGCTCAACTTGTTGTCACTTGTGTTATTATAAATCCTAGTGTTATGTTTCTGATTCTATAGTGTAAGTTTTGACGGGATTGCCTTTGTTTGTTTGGAGGGGAGGGGAAGGGAGAAGGCTCTCAATTTCTTTTGATCTTTGTTTGAATTATCCAATATTTTCCTTTCTAATTTTATTAAAAAGTTAAACATCACAGTGCTTATCTCGTCTAAAGAGAATAAGTCCTATATGTTTTGATAAGAATCTTTTCTAGGTTTCTTTGCTGATTCACTTGATCAACAAAAGCATCTGTTTTTTCCTGAACAATGAAAATGCATATTGCATGTTCAACAACCTCTCTATCTCTTTTCCTACCTCGTTTTTGTGTTCATGAAACAAACAGAATCTGTAACCTGCATCTACAGTGGTGGCTACAATGTACACCAGGGTGAAGATATAATGCTCACTTCTGTATATCCTGAGGTCTCCATACAGTCATCAGCAGTCAACCATTAGGTTTCAGGGGCACTGCCCTTGGCAATATTTTTGTCTGATCCATCGGTCTATAGTATGCTACTCTTCACTACTAGATTATATGGTGATTTGATCATTCATTCCTATAATTTTGCCGGATATGATGCAGAAGTGTGCATTGTTTTGGTCATACAGTCTCAAATGGTATTGTCGAACTTGCAAATTTTTGGGAAGGTGATTCACACATTGTCTTCAAACAGTAAATGATGTTTTGATTTGTGGAAGGAGTCCTTGTAGACCCGAAACATGGGATTCCATGGTTGTATTTTCTCCATGTTTAATTGGGTAGATCTTGTGTTTTATTGAGCATGCATTTATCAGCAAATGTAGATCCATAATCCATGTTTTGGTCGGAAGAGTTGTAAGCTTGAAATCCATTGAACAATTGGCATAATGCATTATTGTAATGCGAGGAAAAGAAAAAGGATATCCGGATTTTTTTCTCTTCTCAAGAGTCATTTGGTGGAGTACTTACTGAACTTTGTACTTGTTTACCCTTGTCCATCGATGCTCTCAGCTCTATGAGATATCTATCATTAGACTCAATCCATGGCTGCACTGAATGAAGGGTTCCTACGGCCAGCTTCCTGTGCCGAGCAAAACAAAAGCTCAAGCTGTCAGTCAGTAGGACCTAGAACTGACTCAAGACTTCTGGGTAAGTGCTTTATGAAAGTGGTTTCGTGATGAGTTTTTTTGGATAAATCATTTCCTTGTCTAATTTCCAATATGCATTTTACTATTCACAAGTAAAATATAATTTCTTTGATTTAGAATACAACAATTCTATCTCGAGTTCTTTGATGCAATGAAGTAAGTTCTTAATTTTCCAGAAATTTAAAGCTGAGGATATTTGGTAACTCAAAACAATCTAAATATGTATGTATTAAAGACTAATACAAGAACTAGAAGGATAATGTGAAAATTTAAGTAACGTGGTAGTTAAAATGTATTACAGCCCATCTAATCAATCTTCACACCCATGTAGCTCCTTGTTATATAACTTTAAAGGACGCATGACCTTGAAATTCTTTAGTGCCTTATTCCATGGGAAGTCTCGGATTCTAAATTCTTCTCTCTTACAAAAATAGGATTACATAAAAATAAGAATCCCAACAGACAAAAACAAAAAACAAAACGTGAAAGAATATTTCGCCCTTGGAGCCACCTAAATTTAACCTTTGAGATACCATCAAAATACCCCAAACGCAAAGTAAAGAAGTGCATATATAATTGTAAATGTATCATCCAATCAAGTGGCAAAAAAAAATATATATATATATATATTTTCAATTTATATTCATTAGTATCTGTATATATGTGTGTGTGTGTGTGTGTCCTATGATATATAATATATTCGTTAGCAAAACATTTACCATTTAGCTTCTTATGTATATATATGTGTGTGTAATTTTTTTATATATACGGATACATAAATTTATAGTAAGATTATATAGATTATATAAGAATGTAAATTCTTTGATTTCACTAAATTATTATCAAATTTTGATACAAAAAATATTTTTTTTTTTTTTGCAATTCGTGCTATATTTGTATGTACTTAATTTTATTCTTTAAATACGATTAATTGATACTTTGCAAGATCTAAATATACATACGAGAGAGAAAGAGGATAAGTAAAATTTGATGGTAAGATAGATATAATTATAGATTTTTCATATATAGAAGTTTATGTTTATGATTTTTTTTTTTTTTTTTACCATCATCCAAAATTAATTTCGTGTAAAATTAAAATAATATACAACAACAAAAAGAGCAATTAAGTTGACTATTTGGTTTGAACAATATTCAAACGCATAATAATATATTAACACGATTAGTGGGGTCATTGGATCTTTCCTGATCCCTCTGCTGCTTCACGTAAAATCATATATGTATATTATATATATATATATATATATATATATATATACACACACACAGACACACACACACACAATGGATATCATTAAAAAAATTAAAATTTCTATCAAATATATTATATTTTTCAAATATTAAAATGATCTTAAACAAATGAAAGGTGTCATTTTCCATTAGGGACTTTCCAGGAGCTCGTAAATCATACTGTCCCACCACCCTCCGCAGTTCATCACCAAACTCTCTCTGTGTGTGTGTGTATATATACATATATATGTTTATACATGTATATAATATTGGATATTAAAAGGCAAAAGAAAAACAAAACTTATATATTACATGATTATTCGAGCCACCTTTTTCCTTTAATCCGAGGAAAATTTACCTTAAAACTCTTCGACTTTCATCCAGTAAATGAGAAACATCTATGCATATGTCTCATTCATCTCTTTACAGGTGACATGCATGCATAGATGCATACGCATGGCTGGCTACTCACACGTATAAACATATATACACCCATATATATATATGTATATAACATACTTCAGTTTTATAATTATAATTTCATATTTATTTTGCCCCTGTAATTCCCCTCTAAAGGACAAATTTCAGTGCTCCTTGTTGGTTGAACAGGATAAAGCTTTGTCTTCTTCGTCAAAAGAGAGCAGAGCATAATAAAATGCTACCTACTTGTTCCACCGTCATTATCAACCGTCCAATATTCTTATCTATCTGGTAATTACCTTCCTTGATTCTATTTTTTACTCAATTTCTCACGCATCCACTTCCAGTTTTTTGCCTATATATACGTGATTAATCCTTTTCTTTCTCTGCAACCAAACATCTCCTATTTCCTCTTCTTCACACAGATTGTTTGATTCAGTGCTCGGTTTCCTTTCATTGATCTTCTTGTTTCTGCAATTAATCCTCTTGCTCGTATTGATCTCTTCTGTTCATTCAATTGTATCGTAGACTGTTAAGTTTTACTTCTAATTCCGTCATTGAAGTCTGGTTCCTGTAAAGTTCTTCAGAAAAACTCTGTTTCAAGTTGCAAAATTGTGTTCTTGAGCTGAAAGAACAAAAAAATAATAATAATAACTACTCAGATTCCTTTAACAGTAGAAAATTTCCCATTTTCCGACCATTTTGGATTTTTCTCTTCTTTTGATTTTTTTCTTAAAAAAAAGCACCAGTGTAACTACGGTTTTTTCTCATCTGTTTTCCTTCATGGCTCCACCTAATGATCCATCCATTTCAACTCTTAATTTTCTCAACCATGATTCTTCAGAAAAGTGCTTTGATTTGTCCAATGGGATATTCAATGTCAAAGGTGTCCCAATTCTCTCCAATGTTCCCACTAACGTCACTTTCTCATCATTCCTGTCTCTCTGCAAATCCTGGGATGCTCCTCTTCCCATCCTGCAACGTGTCCAATCCTCCTCTACCAGAGGCGGCTTCTTCAGCCTCACCAAAGACTCACCCTCCGAGATGACGACGAACTCACTGGGGAAATTCCTTAATAGAAATTTCTTAAGTATTTTCAGGTTCAAAACATGGTGGTCTACTCAGTGGGTCGGAACGAGTGGATCCGATTTGCAGAAAGAAACTCAATGGGTCCTCCTTGATGTCCCTGAAACAGGATCCTATCTCCTTATCTTACCCATAATTGACGGTCAGTTCAGGTCATCTCTTCATCCCGGCAATGGCGGCCATGTCCTGATCTCTGTAGAAAGCGGTTCTACTCATGTCAAAGCTTCTTCCTTTCCCACCATAGCTTATGTTCATGTCTGTGATAATCCATACACCTTGATGAAAGAAGCGTTTGCCGCCATTAGAGTCCATCTCAACACCTTCAAGCTCCTGGAAGAAAAAACTCTGCCTCCCATAGTTGATAAATTCGGGTGGTGCACTTGGGATGCATTTTACTTGACGGTTGAACCAGCCGGTATATGGCATGGACTGAATGAGCTCGTCAAAGGCGGTGTCACCCCGAGGTTTCTCATCATTGATGACGGCTGGCAAAGCATCAATTTCGATTCTGACTCTCCCGACTGGGACGCCAAAGGCCTAGTTCTTGGTGGAGAGCAGATGACTGGCAGACTTCACAGGCTTGATGAAGGTGAGAAGTTCAGGAATTACAAGAGTGGATCTTTATTGGGTCCTGATGCTCTACAATTCGATCCGGAAAGGCCCAAGATGATGATCGATAAGGCTATAGAAATCGAGAAGGCTAGTAAGGAATTCAAGAAGTTACTCCAATCCGGAGCTGACGTGTCCTGGTTAGATTCAAAGATGAAGAGGTTGAAGAAAGAATTAAATGAAATGTTTAGTGATTATCATAACAAAGGCAGTGGAAATGGTATTTGCAAAACTGATGAGTCTGGACTCAAGGCATTTACTAGAGACTTGAGAAAGAAATTCAAAGGCTTGGATGAGATATATGTGTGGCATGCTCTTTGTGGAGCTTGGGGTGGAATTAGGCCTGGATCAACCCATCTCCATTCTAGAATAATTCCTTGTCAATTGTCTCCGGGACTCGATAACACCATGCCGGATCTCGCTGTTGAAAAGATCATTGAAGGCGGTATTGGCCTTGTTCATCCCACTCAGACAGATGACTTCTATGATTCTATGCACTCTTACCTTGCTAGTGCTGGTATTACAGGAGTAAAAGTTGATGTAATTCATGTAAGTTCAAATTTTTTTTCCTTGTTTTGAAATTGACCCAGTTTATAACTTATAGTCATCTTTAATCATATGACGATTTTCTTTTTTGGGTCAAGCAGACTCTTGAATATGTGTCTGAGGAATTTGGAGGCAGAGTGGAATTAGCAAAGGCTTATTACAATGGGCTGACAAAGTCTATGACAAAGAACTTCAATGGCACTGGAGTCCTAGCCAGCATGCAGCAGTGCAATGACTTTTTCTACCTTGGGACAAAACAGATATCATTTGGAAGAGTTGGTAATTAAACCACAACATTGGATAATCATTTTTCTTATTTTAATTTATAGGTTCGTTTAATTCGACATATGTTTAAATGGGTTTAACTCGTTTTATTGATCTAATTATTGGGTTAATTATGATTAGGCGATGATTTCTGGTTCCAAGATCCAAATGGAGATCCTAAAGGAGTGTATTGGCTGCAAGGTGTTCATATGGTCCACTGTGCATATAACAGTTTGTGGATGGGCCAGATGATTCAACCAGATTGGGATATGTTCCAATCTGATCATGTCTGTGCCAAATATCACGCTGGTGCACGAGCCATTTGTGGCGGACCTGTCTACTTAAGTGACTCTCTTAATAGCCATGATTTTGATCTGATCAAGCAGCTTGTTTTCCCTGATGGCACTGTGCCAAGGTGCCAACATTTTGCCCTCCCAACCAGGGATTGCCTCTTCAAGAACCCTCTCTTTGACAATAACTCCATTCTCAAGATCTTCAACTTCAACAAGGTATATAAACAGTTCTATAATAATTTATATACATATATATATATATATATGTAATGGGTAAGTCTATCTAAATATTGATGTTGTTTGTGTATGGTCTAGTTTGGAGGTGTAATTGGAGCTTTCAATTGCCAAGGTGCCGGATGGGACAACAGGCAGCTTAGAATCACAGGCTACCCAGAATGCTACAAGCCAGTGTCCGGCACAGTCCATGTCAAAGACATAGAATGGGACCAAAAGGCTGAAGCTTCTCACATGGCCAAGGCTGACAAGTACATTGTCTATCTCAACCAAGCTGATCAACTCTTGCCCATAACCACTAAATCCCAACCCATTTCGTTAACTCTCCAGCCATCGACATTCGAGATTTTCAGTTTCGTGCCCGTCAAGAAACTCGGTCCAGACACCGATTTTGCAGCCATCGGCCTAACTAACATGTTCAACAGCGTAGGAACTATTCAAGGAATGGAAGATTTTGTGGAATCTAGAGAGGGTGATGATCAGGTTGGTGTGAAGGTGAAGTTGAAAGTGAAAGTGAAGGGGAAAGGCAAGTTCTTAGCGTATTCGGGTAAGTGTCCAAAGACGTGTGTCTTGAATGGTGAGGAGATTGGTTTTGAGTGGGGAAATGATGGTAGCCTCATCCTCAACCTTCCATGGATGGAGGAGACTGCCGGGGTTTCTGATTTGGAGTTTGTCTTCTGATTTAACTTTTAATTGCTTATTAATAAAGTGGTTCCAAAGATTAAGAACAAAAGATGTGTGCTTCTTAGTTTGTAATCTCTACTGACCTTGATGTTGGTTAATAAAAAGTGTTTCTTATTCCTTCTTGTTTTAAAACAGCAACCTATACTCTAAATTCTTGTGATCATGTTTTATATAAATCGAGAGAATTCTTATTTAATTTTAGTGGGTATTTTACTAACTACTATTTATTTTAATAATTAATATATTTTTTATTATAAAATATCGTAAAATTTAAATCAAATTATACCGTGTCTATTTGTATTCATAATTATAAAATTTATATTTTCAACAATTAAAAATAAATTACAAACACAAACTAATTTGAAACGGACATAAAATTAACTTAAATTTATAGTACTATCTTTATCAAATCATAATTTTGCTTATATAATATTTTTATACTTTTAGAGATATAATTTGAATCAAAATGTATGTAACATACTTCATAAATGTTGCATCAATTACTTTATAATTATTAAAATTAACCCAATTTCTTATTCATCTTATCCTTTAAAATAATAAAAGAATGAAAAATTAAGCATATGGTTGGTTCTAGCACCGGCTGGTACAAAGAATTGTGGATCAGAAAGTTGATTCTGGTTGCTTCCTGTGTTTTTTTAACCATTTAAAATAATTAAGTAGGTCATGTCCCTCCAAAAATTTTAGAATAATATATAAATATATAGATATAAATCAGTACCTGTTCTACACCCCATGTATTTATATACACTACTACAGAAATAATTGTGAGAATTTGATGTTAATTATTATTTTTTAAAATCAAGAGTTAATATATTAATAAATTAAGTGATATATAAGCCTACCCATTATGATACTCTATAAATAATTTTTAAATAAAAACAAATATTATAATACAATTTAACTCAATTTTATGATGATTTATAGACAAAAAAAAAAAAAAAAGAGAGAGAGATATTAACTATTAAATAATTATTAACAATAAAAGTCTATATTGAAAAAATAAATTATAAATTAGATTAGAGATAGATATATATATATATATATATATATATATTTTATAAGGAGGAGAATGATACATATTCCAGACTAGGACACACCGACTAGAATGTCACTAGTCAACGAAATAAGATCGGCAAAAAGTTGACTATGGAAGTTGGAAAAAAATGTAGTTGACTAAACATGTTGAATCTGAACTATTCAACTCCTAACCATTAAAATAAGAATTTAATTATTTTTTTATATAATTAAAGCGGGGATTAAATAGTAATTCAAGAATCTCTGTGCTTGGCAACGAGGAAGGTAGTAAAGGTTATTACCCAATAATTATGGTTTAATTATTTTTATAACAATGAAGCTGTGAATTAAATAGTAATTCAAGTACAATACTTTTTGTGTCAAAAATCAAGAAATTTAAAATTTGAAAAAAAAAAGTTTTACTTGAATAAAATGAGTAATATTTTCAGTTAAATATTAAATCCAGATTAATTAATTTTACGATTTATAATTGCACATGTGAATTAAAATTAATTTAATTACGAATTAAAATCACGCTACATTTAAACCAAATATGACGTCATAAAGAGTTGACTATTTTTACGAGTTTATTAGAGTCTTTAATTCTTTTTTTATTTTTTAAATTATAGAATCCTTTATTAAATTATAAATAATTATATTTGTAAATTTTCTAAAATTCTTCCCAAATAAACATTAGTTTTTCACTCATCAAAAACTATTTTAACCTTTTAATTAGTTTTTCTTTTTATCAACTTTTAATTTTTCCTGAATCAGTAACAAAATATATATATAATTTCCTAAAAATGAAGAAAGAGGGGAGTGCATAGAATAATTGAAACGGTGGACATTAATTAAAGTACCGGTTAGTCGTCAGTTGAAGGGCAGAGAGCATGTGGCGTACACGTTTCATGACCGCAAACTGCCACCGTGTATCTGAAATTACATCACCTAAGAGGATTAATTAATCATAATTAATAATTAATTACTTATTTCAATTGGGATAATATTAATAGTAATCCCAATTAATGGAGTTGCTTAAGCAACAAGATAATTTAAGATGATTTTAAATATATATAAAATATACAATACAATATTTTATCTTGTATCTGGTCGGTCCAATAGCAACAAAAGTTAACTTAAACTGCCAACTGCTTTTTTCAACCATATTAAACTAACCCTCCTCCTTTAAGCCTTTCAACACACCTGTACATACATGTTTTCACTTTTCTGTATGTACATGTTGATGAGATGATGCATGTGTAACATATAATATATATGCGAATGCATGCATGGATGCATAGGCGCATGCATGGATGCATGGGCACGTACATGTTCGTGCATGATGCTTTTTTTGCTGTTGCATTTTCCAAACGGACAAACCGACCCGTTGAGAAAAATATATTGTAGTTATGGATTATAGTAATAATAATAATAATAAATTTAAAAATTAGTTTTAATTTTTTAATTATTTATTTGCCCTAAGTTTTTTTAACTCTACATTAATTATCTATCAGGTGTCAACTATTTATATAATATATATATAACAATTATACGGGCTGGACAGTTTCTGGGCTGGCCGTCCTGCACTGCCCCAGTCCACTAATGTATATATATATAAGATGATTACATAATATTCAAATATGTTTGTATATATATTGATAATTTTAAACTTATTTGTTTTTTAACTTAAAAAAATTATTCTATAACTCGATTTTTTTGGATTTAGATTTGGATCTTATAACGTACATCAGCCCGATTTCGGTTTCAGTCTACAGGTTGAAGACCTGAGTTCTTCAACATAAGCTTCCTGAGCAATATCATAGCTTTCTACGACTGATAAGTCCTCACTGAAGCACATCTTAACTACCATATGAAGAGATCACTGAGAAATTTTCGGATTGACCAATACGTATGGAATGAAATTTTATTGATTTTACTAGTAGAAATACAATATCACATTACAAAGTTTGTATACCCACTATACAAAGTTGGTTTTCCAGAACACCAGAAGCCTCTTAAAACTCATGATTGAAGCAAGAAAAAGATATAAAGAATCCAGATTCAAGAACATACAGCAAGTGTATACTGGCCCCTGTCAACCATCTAGTTTCTGAGGCCAAGCTATGTTTCGAAACAAAAAAAAAAAAAAAGAATTTTTGGCACCAAAAGAGAACCGTTCATTTATAAATATATTAATATATTTATGATATTTCTAAAATCTTCCAACGTGTAAATGTTATGGTTTCGAAAAAAATAGAATTTAATCCTAAATCCTTCCAATCTGTTGGTTTTCACCCCAAACAGAATTTTAAAGATACAAACAACGGTCCCCAAAAGTCAAATAAGTATTAACCTGCTTAAACAGCAGCCGGAAACGATTCCAGCTATGAATTTCCTAAGCACGCCAATATCTGATTCTCAAGAACTACGTACCTCGCATTAATAACAGTAGTTTAACGAAGAAATTATTCCCAGAACTCTTGAAAGTCTTTGAAGAATATTTGGAACCTATTGCAAGAAGATTGAAAGATGAGCAAGACAAGAAGAATTAAGCAGTGAAACTGGTGAGCTACGTAGCCTGTTGTAAACTGCGTCAAATGATATGTTGTTTTTCTATCAAGTTATGCTTCTTAATGGCAAGTGGAACCAGTACTTATATTCTTAATTGACCTTCTCTTAAGGCTATTTTTGGACCAAAATGAGAAATTTTCTAGACTACCTGTAAATTTACACTTTTAACTCATAAGGTGATGGAATTTGGATTTTGGAATTTCAATTTTCATGCCTCAATTTTTTTATATTATTTTCTTACTGAATTTTCACAATCCTTACTTATATTACCTATGCAAAAGGAATTACACAAATTGTCGGAAACCATTGGAATTGAAGAAGAGTAAAATAAGAGTAAACTCATATGGGAAGAAGAATAGATACTGAATTCGAATTTTTCAGCCAACTAACTAGTTTTTAAATAAACAAATCATAACACAAGAATAACCATGAATCTAAAACTAAAATGGACTTCCATAAATGAACCAATAAACATATAAAAAAGAATCTGTTTTGACATGAAATGGATATATCCAATGGCAAAGCCTTATACCAAGAGTTGGTTCTCGTAAGAACGTACACAGTGGTTCACGTAAAAATACACTTTAAAATACCAAAGGAAGTTATTCATGTTCAAGCAAGTTTCAACAATACTATTGTGACTGTTACAGATCTACGGGGTCGAGTAATTTCTTGGTCCTCTGCCGATTACTTTTTGAATTCTGAGGTTTCTTATAAATTAGGTTCAACACTCATCAACCTAATAATAGGTAAAATTTTTATAAATTAGATTCAATACTTATCAGCTTCATTTTTAAACAAATTAGTTAATAAGACTACCACAACAGGAAACATAAAAAAACATACAAATTTATTCAACAGAAACAGCCTTTATAGTTTTTCATCACTCTGTTCAACTAAGAGCAATCCACTGCAATCTAAATGTGGACTTCAAAGCAAAATTCTTATTTTATAATCTATTTCTCCCTGTTCATATTTTATTACCACACCGGACTCATCTTCCCTTCGTTTTGTCTCCTACCATCCATTACAGAACTATCTAGGAGTAAGATTTAAACAAATATATCTGCCATGATTTCCACAATTCACAAGCTTACTTAAGCAAATAAAATTCTGCAGAATTACCTCTGCGCCATGCTTCCAATAAATTAATCATCCAATTCATTTTGCAATCCAATACCCAATGATCATGGAATAATTAAAAAGTATAACCTTTAAAAAATCTAATTTTCAGCTCCTGTTTAATCAATCAACGCCTAGTCCCCTGCTAATAAATTAAGAAAACGAAGGAATAAATTTGAATAGAGTGTACCAAATCGAAATCGCGAAGCTGCATAGGCAAGCTTCACGGCTAGTTCTCAGTTCATCAACATTCCGTCCAGATTTCTTCATAATCCACGATTTATCTCCAAGGTTTAACTGAAAAACAAAAGTGGAAGAAAGAAGAGAACAGACGAAGACAGATTACGAGTTTGTGCGTGAATCTAGCACACACCCGCCATGAAGCAGTGCATTTGATTAGTAAATCAAAGGGGAACGGCAAGAAGCCTGTTTCAGTGATGAGTTTTTTTGGATTAGATTCGCGCACAAACTTGAAATATGCCTCGTCCTTTCCGTCACCGAGCCCAAATTCTGGAACAGAAAAAAACAGAGAGAGAGAGAGAGAGATTTATTTAATAGTAAACCCTAATTTGATTGGCTAGGATTTGCCGACTGCAGGAGACGACGGATTTATTCAAGAGTTACATGATTACATTTTGGTCGGTAACTTTTCATTTACGGCGGCAATTATTGTAAGTTTGCCCAACTATCGCCGTCATAATTGTCGTTATCGTTAGATAATAACTAGCAACCAATAAGCAAACGTGTATCCAATCCACCTTAGCGAAAAAAAGGAAAGGCGAAGGAAGGTTTAAAAAGTCACGTTTTAGTTTCTATTTTTACATTTTCAATATAAATATAAATTTTTATTTTAAATTAAAATTCGAATAATTTTAAAATAAATAATAAATAAATATCTCATCTTTTTTAATCTTTATGTACTTATTTTTCACGAAAATAAAAATATTTTATTTACTTATTAATTTATTTTATTTTATTCTGAAACGGAAAAAACGAAAAGATTATTATACTCATGACGTCATCTCTGCAGCACATGG
>NW_019014674.1:547067-559131 GCF_000150535.2 Carica papaya
TCGATGTTAAGTTTTGACATTCTTATTGAATTAGTGTAGTTTATTCTTTTTATTTAATTATTTTAAATTAAGAAGATCAATATCCGGATGCTGAACAACAACAAAGTTGTGACTAAACGTTGCTTCCTGCATCCCATCAGAGTTGTCCGGCGAAAGTTAACCCTATAGGATTTCAGTCACGTTTTTTTATTTCGTTATTTTAATTTTTTAAAAAGATAAATTCTCGTAATCTTATCATGCATCATGATTTACTGTGTATTATTATTTTATATATTCAATAATTTATTTTTTATTGAGTATCGGACTTTTGCATACATATTTATGTGATTCTAATTTATAGAATAAGTAAAAATACATATTTATTTTGGTGAGATTGGAAATATGAATCGATTGGGTTTGTTCAATTATATATGTATTAAATAGATATAAATAATTAAATTTTATGAATTGAATAAGAATAAAATGTATTTAGACTAAATGGAATATATTAATCAGTACAGTTTGTAATTAAAATAATGTGTTTTTTTTTTAAAAAAAATAATTTATTTTGATAATTTGTATTTAGTATTTATAGCTGTAGCGAATATTTTGGAATCAAAATATTCAATGCACTAAATATTGATGCATATAAAAATGACATTATATATGTTAGATTTGGTTTTGATTTTGATTGACTGGACATTTAAATATTTGCACATATTTTATATTATAAAAACTATGTATAAAATTTTAAATATTTACACATATATATATATATATGTGTGTGTATGTGTGTGTGTGATTATGCGAAAAGGAAAAGAGAAAAGTATATATAGAGGAGAGGGGGTAATATAATTATGGGTATCGCCGACTAAATTTTACAAGCAGCATTTATTCACACCTTTTAATTTAACTCTCCATGTCTTTCCAATTTCAGCTGCTTTCTTGGCTGCTTCCCCACGAACACTAATTAAATATTATTTATGTTTTATCATCTCAATTTTTCCAAATTATATATATATATATATATATATATAACTTCGTACGTATGTACACCCACATGCATTTTTTTTATAAAAAAAATCATAAATGCAGACCATTCAGATTAATTATTACTCGTCAGTAATTAAATTTTATAAAAAAAAATTTTGTGGGTAATTCTGGTCTGGGTGTCCAAAATATATAAATATATATATATATATATTTATGTTTAGACATGGGTGGCCCTCAATTTTCTTTATTAAAAAAGGGAAAATAATATATACATAAACATTATCCTATATCTATATATATATATATTAAAAAAAAAAGAAAAATAAAATATTATAAAGAGAGAAAAAAGAAAAGGGGAACGAGTATCTCAAAGAGGATTCATTTGATGATCGACCAGTTCACACTTCGATCAACTGAGCCGTAAAAAAAATATTAAAAAAAAATAATAATTAAAAGTAAAATCACGTGTAGGAGAAGGCGACGAACCCCGTTCTCATTGAGGAACCGGTTAACGGTTGAGCCGGTCAAAACCTACGTATGAAAGGGTGGACCAATTACAACTGACTACTTGACCTCGTGCATTGAATAGTTAACCGGCACTGTGACTGTCCGTACGAAAAGTTTAACCTACAATTGCCGGTATAATCTTCTTGTCCCTCCCACCCTCTCATCCCAAAAAAAGAAAAGTACCTCACCGTCTCTTCTCATCCCAAATCTCACTTTCTTCTTAACATAAAACTCTCTCTCTCTCTCTCTCTCATCCACTTTATATTCCAAATCAACCATAACTTTCTCCCTCTTTCTCAGTAAACAAACATCACTCTCTATCCGTAACGTCTGCAAGGTTTGTGATGCGGGTTTTGTGGTGGGTCTGATTGATCTGAGATATGGAGACAAAAGAAGGGATGTTAAAGATGGAGAACAGCTTCGGGTGTTCATCCTTTGCTGATTACATATCGGGCGGTAATTATCCACTGCAAGGTGTGTTTGATTTCATCGAAGGAGATAAAAGTTCTTTAGGGTTTATGGATCTCTTGGGCGTTCAAGATCACTTTAACTCTTCCCTATTCGATATGGGACAGCCGCCAGCTACTGTAGTACCCAGTTCCGAGATGAATCAAGTAGCAGCTGCAGCGATGAGTAGAAAGATGGAGCCGACTGAGGCGTCGAATCCGCCTGCAACGCCTAACTCTTCCTCGATTTCTTCGGCTTCGAGCGAGGCTGTGAATGATGAGAAAAAAGTGGAAGAAGACCAAGAAGAAGACCAGAAGAAGACTACGAAACAGTGAGTTTTTCCTTTTTACCTTTAAAACATGGGTTCGATGTTTTTAATTTATCTCCCTCATAATAATTACAAAGAGATATGGGTTTTATGAGGTTTCTGAGTTTTGAGGTTTAAAACTGGTGTTAATGGCGTCTGTATAGATTGAAAGCAAAGAAGACAAACCAGAAGAGACAGAGAGAACCGAGATTCGCGTTCATGACAAAAAGCGAGGTTGATCATCTTGAAGATGGGTACAGATGGAGAAAGTACGGCCAAAAAGCTGTGAAGAACAGCCCATTTCCTAGGTACACACACACACACACTAACTCCGATCTTTATTAATTAATCTCGATTATGAAGAGCAGATAGCAAGTTGCTTCTTCTACAAAAAGTTGTCGACTTTATAATTGGTGCATGTTTATCAGTTACGAAATTAATCTCCATTATTTTCCCATTTTTAGTAAAAATTTGGAACTTTAACTTCCAATTTCTTGTTTATTTTACACAGGAGTTACTATCGTTGCACCAGTGCCTCGTGTAATGTGAAGAAACGAGTAGAGAGATCTTGCAGCGATCCAACCATTGTAGTGACGACTTACGAAGGTCAACACACTCATCCAAGTCCCGTCATGCCTCGTCCCACCTTCGCCGGACTCGGTGCTCCACCTCCACCTGCAAATTCCCTAGGCGTCTCCGCAGCCGCTGGCTTTGGTTTGCCAATTGAAACTACACTTAATTCCCACTATCAACAATACCATCTCCCACCCTTTGTCAATACCACCTTGTCACCATCGAGGTTCGGGTCATTTTCTACGAGTGGCGGGTGTGTGGTTAATGATCATCAACGACGCCGTATTTGTACCGCTGGTTCTGCAAAAGACCATGGACTTTTGCAGGATATTGTGCCATCACATATGTTCAAGGAAGAATAGTAGTAGTAGTATAGGTCAGTATAAAGATAGAAGAAAATCTCCCCATTGTTTCTCTGTACTTTTTTTTTTTTTTTTTCAAAAAAAACTTACTGACTTTCGCGGTGTAGATGAAATGAGGAAGAAAAGAAAATGAAAAACAATGTGTTGGTATGTAACCATCTTCTTGGCTAGCTAGTTGACAGATATGGTGATTTTTCTTGCAGAAGAATCCACCTCTTTTTCATCTATATTTATATATTTATATATATATATATATATATACACACTCATTTTCATATCCTTCTTTCTTTCTTTAAATAGAATCCTGTGTTCCACTCATTTTCATTTCCTTCTTTCTTTCTGCACGTATTGAATGAGGCTATATATATGTATACGTATACATATTATATACGTACGGTGATGAGTGATTCACTGGTAATATGTTAATGATCTGGGTTGTCGCCAATTTAATTCTCTTCTGACCTTGATTTGTCCTATATCGTTGTTTTTGTTGTGGAAGGAATGTGCATTAATTAATCTTTATCTGCTGTTATGGATTTTACTGTAGGGAAAAATCAATATAAGAACCTCTTTTTTTTTGGGTCTCGAAATCTTTTAACTTGTTGGGAAGAGACTCCATTTGCAAGAACATTAATGGGGTGTTCTTAAATTTGCATGGGGAAGAAGCTGCAATTTGGAAAAGGAATAAAAAACTCAACTACTACTTACCTACTTTTGGCTTGTCGGATTCCATTTGACTATTTTTATTCATCTGGGTTCTATCTTTGGTTCATGGAAGGAATATGGTACTATTCTGTATTTGTGATATATATATATATATACACACACGGACACATTTACATATATATATATATACACACATATGTTCATACATAGGTGTTTATATGTATACATACGCATATTCATTGTAGGTAGGTGTTTATATGTATACATACGCATATTCATTGTAGGATATGGGTAGGGTTTAATTGGGTTTATTCTTCTAATTTTGGTGATGAGTGCCACACAAATTCAATTGCTTTGTGTATTTTTGAATGATTGTATTCTACTGGCATGTGAGATTGTCATTGCTGGGGAATATTTGATGATGTTCGCTCATCTGCAAGACAACAAATTTGTTGAGAAATTTGGTATTATACATTTTCCACGTTTGGAAATTTGCCTTGACTGATCTTCGGCAAATTAATGCTTTAAAATGAATTTTATATTCTAATTTAAACTATTCATTTTGTACCCTCTAATTTCATGTTTAACATTCAAATTCAAAATTAATTTTGATTATGTCACAAAAAATATCTTTTATCTGTAGGATTTACTTATTGTGGAATGAAGCAAAGTGAAAATTTTATAATTTTATAAAATCTGACAAATTTTAATTCCATGGTCATTTAAGTTAAAGATTATGATGGAGATTTAAATTTCACTTTATAGCCAAAGCAAAATTAACATATATTACGATGTACTTGAGAAAATATTATAACTCGAAATTTTGTGACATTTTTTTTATAAAAAAAGGTAAGAAAATTCATCCAATTTCACATCAATCGGGGTAACAATGTGTAAAATAGGAAGCAATTCCCAATGTTTGTGAGCAAGAGAGGCCCACTGGGTATCAACCAATTGCAAAGCTAAGAAACAAAGCCGTGCTCTAGAAAATCTCATGTCTTCTTGTCTTGTAAACGCCCAACAATCTAGTTCTTTAGAGGCATAGCTCAACCCCAAAAAGCTACTTGTAGGAGTTAATGCTGTAATCACTGTATATATAGGATTCCAAAGAGAGCGACAGCGAGAGGTTCCTAGTCATTATTAAGAATACAAGAGCTGCACAAACAGTGATGAGTCCCAAAAAGAACAACACGATCTGCAGAAGTGAAACATAAATTATTTCTTGTAATGGGTATACACACACACTGACATGATATTCCAATAAAATTTATGGAAGTGTTTATAGGATAATAGAAAAAGGGATATACATCAACTTATATCAGTTATAAAAAGTAAATTCAAGAAACGACAACAGAACAAACTAGCTGTATTATTGAAATGAAACAGGTACTCAAAGTCTCAACTTATATATGGCTTTGCCAAGAATGAGGTACTTGGAAGGATTTGGGACTCGGATAAATGAAAAGTGAGATTGAATTTGCTATCTAAACTCCTAAGCAGAACCAATTTCTGAAGGCAATCATGCTAAAGCCACACAAGAAATTTCTCTTGTTTCTGAACTCCTGATCTGTAACAACTAAGTTATCTATAAATGGTATATGACACATTTTCTTCTTTATATGAACAATTAGAACCGATCCTAGGGAAAATTCTAAGCAAATCATGCGTTGTTGGAAGAATCCATCACAGAGAAAAGGGTACCGCGATCCTCCTTCTAAATCTGGAATATGCTTTAAGATCACTTTTCCTCCAGCTCTCCTTTGGCTAAAAATTGTTTCCCACACCTGTACCTGCATGAGAGCAAGTTCTCACTGATGAATAAAAGGTACATATTAACAGATGAATAAAAAGTTGGATGAAATTTCACAATTTTTTTTGTCTAACAAAACCTTGCATGATGTAAGTCCGTCATCAAAAGGTCCCTTTTAGAGGGAGAACAAGAAAAATATGAGTTGAGAACAATTGCCAAGATTTGAAATCTTTTAGACCCTTATAGAACCTTGAAAACTATCATCATCATGATAGGACGACCACGGCTGAATGAATGCCAAAGTTGGAGGCTTTATAGGATTGACAGAGGGCAGTTGCAGTACACCAGATACTTGGATGACCATGATCTATTTGGGTTTGCCTATGCTCCAACATGGAGTAATGGCACATTCTGGTCTCAAACAGGTAAATTAAACTCCTAAATGCTATACCATGCACAACACATTTGTATCCTGAGTTTGAGCAAAGTAGATTTGTGTACAGCAAAAATTCCTCTTGAACAGACATGCAGTAGCTGAAATGTTAAAACCCTTTTACCTCTTAAATTCTGTCTCATGAAGAAGGAAACAACCTGCTACCTCTTAATTACAGGCTATGCTGGTAGCTGGGGCTGTTACCGACTGTGCTTGCACATTATCCACTACCTGAAAAATTCACAGCATATTGAAATGATGCACAGCTATACCAAGCATGCAGTAAATCATAAAAAGAATAGATGACCGAAGCTTAAATACTCGGGAACACCTAAGGGCTAAAGCTGAAAAAACTGTTACAGCACTTTGAAATCTTTAAACACCCATATGATATTTCCAAATTAAAATCCATGACATCATAGAAAGGCATTCTTTTTTATTTTTCGAAACAAAAAGTAATCATAGAAAGGCATTCTAACAGGGAAATAACCATCACTAGGATAATAGAGACTCAATATTGGCAAAGATGGTTAGGAAAGATCAGAATCTATAGCTTTAGGCAAAAAGCTTGCGCTACCATTTGTACATGTTACCCTCACATAGGTCGAGCAAAACACACAAGGATATTGGTTCTCTTCATTTAGGGAAAGGATGGTGCAATCAGTTAGCCTCGTGTGTTATTAAAAAGTTATTAAATTAGAACTAACAGTCTTTAATCTTCTGAAGTGGTGGTGGAATCACCTAGCCTCATCCGAAACAGCATTATTTCTTCTCAAGTGATGTCGATAGTTCCACCTACTTGCTCATTATATGAAGAGATATATTTCAGTTATGAATTTCAAACTACCAATAGGAAGTTACTGCTCTTGTTAACATGAAATCTCTTTTACAATAAATGTTTCTCCTTATTTAACAATCTCTACACTTCAATTCTGTATTTCTTTCTTATGGAAATTCGAGTAATTTTAGGTTAACCAATTATTCAATATCATGTGAACAATTTTAGGTTAACCACTCACTAAAATGTGCAAATCCTGTGAAATGAGGGTCCAACCTAGTATTTATGGACTAACAAGTATAAAACGTAGTAGTTGTATCTATTGAACCATTGTAATTGTAGTATAGTGACAAAAAAATCTATCATTCTATGAATAAAAATAGAAGCATACAAACAAATTCACCATTTTAACGCTAACATCATTTTCAGTTGATTCCATAAGAAAAGTGAAAATATTGGTTGCCCACACCATCATAACAATAACCTCATGATTAACAATCAACATAAACCTCAATTTTCTAACTGATCTCTGTGTGCTACCTACCATGAAAAATAACAAACATGAGTTGGGGAAAAGTTGTTAATTTCTTTTCAACTATCTTCTACTTCATTTTCATGACAACACCAGTAGGCAATAGCCACAAGGATATCAAGTCCCAGTAAGAAAGAGATAAGAGAAAATGAATGAAGTCTGTTTGATGCTAATTGTGGATTGAAGGATATTGTTCAAATCTCATGTATCTGTACATCTATTTCGTATACGAGTTTCATGGGTGACCCAAATCAGTTCTTTTGTTCTGGAATTAAAGAATCATTGGTGGAGCATCAAGATCCAACAGTCAATCCCTTGACATCATAGCTCAACATAGCTGAATATGCTTAGGTAGTCTAATCCTAATAAATTGCAGATAAAGTATTATAGTTGACATGCTCATAGACAAACCTTTGCCACAAATATGCAAGAAGATTCATTCCACATGTAAAAGACATGCCTCTAAAGAAATTTGTCTCAAATGAATTCTTCTAATATTAAAACAAAAATTATTAGTAGCAAATACTTAGAGCATGGCTACCATATAAAAATGATCTCATACATCTGTAAGAGTAAAATACATGATTGGCTAATGTACTATTCAAAAATATTCAAATAAGCTCCTATAGCTTTTTTCGTTGGTTTGAAATTGGTTCTAAACTTTCCATACTAATTCAAAAATCCACTCATGGTCAAACGCCATTAATGTCATCTAGTCTTTGTACACATGGTGTAGACATTATTTTTTGCGACAGGGATGACAAAGTGAACATCCATGTGGTGCCAGCATCTATGTGGAAGTCTAAAAAAAACCCAAACTTCGTTCTTCCCCCTCTTTTCTTCATCCATTAAAACACTCAGCCTTCTTGGTCGTTCATCCGAAAACCCAAAGCAAGAAAATAGATCTCTTCTTCTCATCAAGTGAAAGCATATCTCTTCATGAGAGACATACGATTGGATTTAGCAATAGGGATATTGCTACTGGATTTAGTAATAGGGATATTGTGGACATATATTTCTGTAAGACTGTTTCCATTTGAACCCAGGGTATGTCCACTTGAAAGTAAATTCTGACAAATATGTACTTAGAGGATGTCTCCTATGTATATGTTTACAATGACAAAATAGAATTTTTAAAATGCAGCGAGTTAGGGGTGAGAGGTTGAGTAAAACATTTTACCAAAAAGTGGATGTTGAAAGTGTTGGAGAAATATAAAATGAGAGTGATGGTCCAAAAAAATGGGAGAGACAATAGAAAATATCAGACTTCTTAAAGAGTGCTACATAGAAGACAATGAGACAACTGCATATACCGAGCCAGAAGTGTGTGACAATGACATCATCAATTACTCAAATAGTGACAATTCTAGTGATTTCAAGTTGAAGGGATATGGGAGCAATTACATTGACTCGTCGGGTCCAAAGAGTTATTTAAGCAGTGACGAGTAATCATCCAATGGCGAGGCAGATGTTGTGTCTAGGAGGAGGAGCTCATTTTTCAGATTCGACTCAAACACTGATTGCTCTCACTACGCACTTGATATGTTATTTGAGGATGAGAAGGCTTTTATGAAAGTCATTATGAAGTATGCAGTAGTAAGAAAAATGCAATTCAATTGAAGAAGAAAGAACCAAACAGAGTTCGGGTTGTTTGTAGGAGCAATGGCCTATGACTATTATAGGCTAGTACCTCCTGTTAAGATAAGTCATTTACGATAGAAACACTCATGCAGAGCATAATTTCATGAGAGGATAAGATTAAGATTATTTCTGTTCCAGTCAATGAGAATAGAACTCAAGGAAAACCAAATATTAAATTGCGGATACTGAAATAGTTATGAAAAGAGAAGTTGAAGATAAACATCACATTGAGTAAAATGCCAACGAGCCAAGATGATTGTTTCAGAGGAGTTGAGAGGTTCATATAAGTCTCAATATGAAACTTTTTGACTATGCAGAGGAACTGATAAATAGAAATCCTAGGTCAACAGAGGTGGTTGGGGTCCATAAGGAGGAGATCGATAGGGAAGAAATGTTTGTTTCAAAAACTTCGACATATGTTTTGCAGCTCTATACAATTGGCGGGTGGCTAGGTGCAGACCAATTATAGGAATGAATAGGTGTTTCATGAAAAACTGGAAGTTGCCAACTTCTGTCTGCTATTGGTAGACACCAATAACTAGATGTTCCTAGTTGCATTAGGACTCGTGATGTTCGAGTTGAAAGCTATATGGAGGTAGTCTTTGCAATTATTGATGGAAGACGTTGATTTTATAAAAGATAAATGACTTAAATATAATACCAGACATGCAAAAAGTATAAAATTTTAGAAAATAGAAATATAATTATGCTTTGCATAAGTAGTTACTAGCTACATTAATACTGACTTTGTTTTCCGCATGTAATGGCAGGGCCTTATTCAGTAGTCAAGGAGCTGATGCCCCTTGTTGATCACAAATACGGTGTCCAGTCAACATACGAGCAGATGTTTTCGCAGCAAGATTACCCAACAAGATAGCCAAGGGATTAGCCAACATGCAATTAAGGTAAGCCCAACTAGATGGGTGAAATCTTTCTTTAGTACTTATCCAAAATTTGATATTATTGACAATAACTTAGCCGAGACTTTAAATGGATGAACTTTGGAAGCAAGCCAATAGTAAATATTTTAGATGAGATTAGGATAATGATAGTGAATAGAATGCATGTCAAAAGGAGGCTAATTGAGAAATAGGTGAATGAAATTCCAAGAGTCATCTCAGAGTTGTAGAAGTCCAAAGTCAATTCATATAAATATCGGATGGACTAGAATGGTAACCAAGGTTATGAGGTTATATGCATAGACGATAGGCATGCAGTACAACCGTCTATCGTCTCCCCATACAACCTCATAACCTTGTCCACCATTCCAATCCACCTGATAAAAGGAATTTGACGTTAGACTTCTCCGACCTTGACATGGCTCTTGGTGAAACTTCATTCATCCATCTTTCGACTGACTTCTTTTTTTACATGTATTTTATTCATTAGCATCATCATGATCCCATTAACATATTTACTATTAGCTTACATCTGGGTTCCGAAATTCGCCCATTGGAAATCTTTTTCAAGTTATTGTCAACAATGTCCCATTCGTTAGTAGTAGTAAAGAAAGCCTTCATCTACCTAGTTGGACTTACCCTAATTGCATCACCACCTAATCCCTTAGCTATCTTGTCCAGTGATACAGTTGCGAAATTTCTGTTTGTATGTTGATCAAGCACACGACCAAAACTGCATCTTCAGCTCAACCCCTCCATTTCTTAGTGCATTTTGATTATACATTTCGGGCACAATGCTTGTGCTCAGCGAGGGACATTAGCTCCTCGACTATTGGAATAATATGCTTTCATTAATATCAATACAAATGCAATTAGTAATACTTATACAAAGCATAATTATAATTCATACTTTTTAAAATTTCATATATTTGCATGTTTGAGATTATAGTTAAACTCTTATCCTCTACAAAATCAATATTTTTCATCAATAACTACAAAAACCATCTCTCTTTAGCTTTCGACTTGACCATCACAACCCCCTGTGCAATTGGAAACTTCTGGCTAATAGTGTCTCTACCTGTCACAGACAGAAGTTGGCAACCTCCCATTTTTTCTAGGAAACAACTATCAATTCCTATAATTGCTTTGCACCCAACCTTCCACTCATTTTGTAGCGCTACACAGCCTACATAAAAAGTTTTTGAAAACATACCTTCCCTATTGATATCCTCCTTATGGAGACAGATGGCTATTGCTAACTCAAATCACTAACTCTCAATTCATTTTCATAATCAAAAAGCTTTTTGTTTGAACCTTCCACCTCCTCCCAAACAATTATGTTGCTCGTGGGCATTTGATCAATGGACATTTACTTTTCATTCCTCTTTGCACAATTCTTTCAACATCCACAATTACTCTTGCAGACTTTGCTATATATGAAAAAAATTAACACTAATCTTATTCTCTCTACAACACTTGCAAACACAGACTGCAAAACTTTCGAAAATCAGGGACAAAATAGAAATAAAGGAACATCTATTTGAAAAGAAATATGAAAAATTGAGATAAAAGTAAAATAATGAAACTTTGGCCACGTGGACTACCACATCAGCAGTGCGATCGGTTGCCATGCACTGCGTGGCAGTCATGTGGGTATGCGTCCACGCGGGCGATCCGCGTGCCAGCAGATCCAATGGCCAAGATCTCCTCCCGAGCATACGGACTGTTCAGATTCGTTTCCCTTCCAGGCACGATCGAACGGTTTTGATTTCATTTGATCATGCAGTCCAGATTTATTCTTTATATAGGATTGATCCAACGGCTAAGTATAAATCACGTCTTCTCGAATGGATGACCCGAATTTATTAAAGAAGAGTATTTAAACTCCTATTACACAGGAAACCCTAATCCTAGCCAAAGAGGAGATCAAAGAAGAAGAAAAAGGGGCAGTTGGAAGCGAACTAGTCGCTGGAGAAGAAGACCAACCGTTGTCACCGCCGCACCGGAGCTACCATCAACACCGGAGAGGCAATTTTTTTTTCCTTTTCGTTCGAAATTCGATTCTAAACCTTCTCACATCCATATCGGAGCCAAAAGACCCCCGCACTAGTAAGACTTCAATTTTTCCCATTTTTGGCTGACAGACGACATTGCTAACTCAAATTACTAACTCTTAGTTCACTTTCATAATCAAAAA
>NW_019014674.1:614717-630540 GCF_000150535.2 Carica papaya
CGACTAAAATTTCTTTTAATATAATATAAGTAAAAAATGATAATACTTATATTACTATGTATTCAAATATTACATAGAAAAATAAAATTTGTGAGATAATATTAATATATAAAATTGTTGAAATATAAAAATATAACTTGATTAGTTATATAAATTGTATATTGAAATTCAATAACCTATATTATTCGTTATATAGTTGTAAAAACTATTTTAACTTTATATTATGTGGTAAAGAGGTAGTAAGAAAAGGAAAACAGAAAAAAAAAGCCAAAATAACCCAAAAAAACGAAGAAGAAGAAAAGGAAAAGAGGAAGGTTCCAAACAAAAAGGCTCAACCTTTTTTAAAAATGTACATGCAGCCCACTAAGAGAACCGGCCTAACTCTCTAAATCAGCTAAGCCCAGATAACCAAACAGGTTCGAGTGACAACCCCACCCATCAAGAGCCAGCCCAACCTCTACCCCCACCATCAAAACGACGTTGTTTAGGGCTTTTTACCGATTTCTTCATCTCTTCGATCGGCAGGAAAACAGTAGGTCCTTTAGGGTTTGTTTGTTCCAGAAAGAGAAGAGGGGAGAAACGAGAGAGGCGATCGGCGAAAGAAGAGAGAGAGCTGCACTGAAAAAGAGAGAAAAGCACCAGAAACGATAGAGAGAGCGATGCATAGAGGAAATGGAAGAAGATAGAAAGATAGAAAGATAGAAGAGGGACACGTGTCTGAGCTACGACGCGAAGGAGAGAGATAGAAAGAAGAAAACTCAGGGGAAAAGGAGCGGATAGCTGAAAGGAGTGGTTCCCAAAAAGTTAGATAGGGAGAGGCTTAGGGAAGGGATTGTGAAAGTCCCAAGGAAAATACCAGGAGAATTTCCTGTCTGGACCTCGGTAGGTAAGATTTTTTTGACCGTAAAATGTAGCTTTGTTCTTCATCGGTTTTATTGTTGTTCTGTGTAGCTATAATGTTTGTTTGAGTCAAGTAAACTGGTTTTGTAAGAAAAATGGTTTTGTAAGTTGAAAATGAATGTTGAATGCATGTTTGAACGAACACCATGTTTTAATAAGACAATTAAGTACAATTTTCTCATATATACTCATCGATCATGCCTCTTGATAACAGAAAATTGGGAAACCAGAAAAATCCTTAAACCTTACAGTTGCTATACATTGTCTCCGTGTTACTAGACGTTGAATCAGTTCCAGTCAATGTGATGGTTATGGAGATTGTATTTTGTGATTATGGTTATGAATGCAAGGATGTTGCTTTAGTGAACTGTAATATGTATGCATCAGTTGCCATTTATCGGTATGTATGTTAGGTTATGAATTTCAGAAATATTTGTGGTGGAGAAAGCTGCAATCATATTAAGGTTTTGAGTCAAACCAAATGCATCCCTATCACTTTTTTATTTAAACCTCCATCCTTGCACGCCCAGAGTTCCTTTTTTCAATACTGAATCATGGTTGGGCGGCAACTCTCTTCTGATTCTCTAGCCCAGCCTAGGGTTCGGTCAACCTTGTTGGATATCTAGTAATGTGCCCCAGGATGATGCGATAAAACCTGCACATTTGCCATAAGTTCCTTGAAGCTTTTTAATATTTTGGTTTTTCAGGGTATTCTAGTAGTGATTCTAGAAACTGTTCACCCTTCTCTAGTTTGCGTACTTTTTTATCTTTCTTGTTCTTTGAAAAATGAGGCCATTCTCAAGTTGGTAACTTAAAGGTCTCAACCTACTGAATAGTGACTAGAAATCCTTCAATCGGTCAATGACTAGAATCAGGCCTCCCTTACATCATATCATGATTCCTATTGTATTCTCTTCTTAGACATCTTTTACAGGTCTCATTGTTATTGCTGCGATCGTTCTTGTTCTGGTGCCTGAAAAGGACAGGGTATAAGTACAATTTTTTGTGTGTTTGCCAACAAAAGCCCATAACAGGGCAAGGCTGTCCATGCTCTACCAGCCACCGTCTTACCCACTTACCTGCCGATTTGCATTATTTTAGGTTTAAAGGACTGGTTCTCTCATATACCTGAATCCTCTTTTCTATGTTAGTTTTAGGTTCCTGTTAAAACTGATCTTGAAATTTTTAACTCATGCTGATCCACTTTTTGTTTTTCTTTTAATGTATGTTTGCCGCCCACTCTCTGTTTTATTTATTTATTTATTTATTTCTCTTTCCTACGTCAGAGGTTTTCACTTTAAACTGTGGCTAAAGATGGTACTTTAATAAAAAAAAATTCTCGCTGTCATTAGAATTATTATCATCTCTCTTAATGTTGTCTTTGTATAAAGGGTGCGTAATTCAGTTTCTGTTCACCAAATTAGAAGTTGGCCTATTACATAGGGAGCATTTAGTATGGGCTGTATGGATCTAGCGGGGCTTGAGAATGGAAATCATGGCCTGTTTAGAATAGATTCATTTTCCATGCATGCTTATTCTTCATCTTGTCTACTATCTCGGCTTAACTGTTTTTGTATGATGAATCTAAATTTGGAGTCAATTTTTTTTTTCTTTTCTAAAATATGGTTGTGGCTTCAGGTCTGTCCTAGGTTTTCATTTTAGCTTTCCAAGCTTATTTTTTATCTTTCCTTTTCACTTTTGATAAGTTTGATTTTTATAGTGTTGCAAATCTGCCTTGACCTTCAAGATTTTTTTTTTTATGGCTTTTTTTTGTGTTTCCAATTCTTCTGATCAGCTTTATTTCAATATTTGGTATTGCATACTTGCTTAATCCCTAGGAAAGGATCATTGAATTTCCCTTTTTTATTTTCTTTGGGGTGTTAATTGGATTTGGGCTTAGAACACATATTTATTGCGCTCGTATGATTTGGTCGCCTTCCATCCATCTTTGGGTAGATTGAAGCATAAAGTTTGATCCTCCATAGCAAAAAACGGTATCAAACCTGATCAGCTTCCTGTTCTGCACTGCTTTCGGCCCTTTCTGGAACTGACTTTGATGTGTAGGATTGTTTGACTTGGCTTGGGATAAACATTTCCCCATTTTCTGCCTGGATCTTTAGTGTTAGTAGGATGCTTCATTTGACGATGTTTTGGGTCCAAAAATGAGCTAAAATCAGTTGATAGTTTGCTGTCACAGAATCTATATGTCTCTTTTAATCTCTTAACTAGGTCCTACTTCAAGCATGCTGCGTGGGGCATTTTTCTCACGATTCTTGCACATTTCATTACCTTATGATATTGTTTTGGGGCTATGAGGTATATCTGGGTCAAGGTTTTTCATATAAAATTTATTTTTGAGCTTAAATGCATGAGGCTTATTTCCAGGTCAAACTTTTGAAGTAATGGACGAAATGCATGGTTTTGCTGTTTTTTTCTTGGCTGCTGTTTGGTTAACTAAATTAATGGATTTACATGCTGGTCGGGTTCTTAAAATAGGTTGTCTTGTGTGTTTTTCTTTTTACAGGAAATTTTTAATTATCTTGCTGTAAAAGTTGTTATAGTGCATGCTTAGAGAATCTTTTTGCAAAAATTAATTACTTGTTGTCTTAATTTAAATATTTGTAGCTAAAATTAATTAGCTGGTACCACCGGACGGGTGCATCAGTGCTTGCCATCCTGTGCCATTTTTCAGAGCTAGGTTATCTTAGTTACACCAGTGCATGCTTTGGTGCCTAATTCCACTCTAAATGGAATAATGTCTACTCCCTCAAAATTCTTTAGAACATTTAATTTTTGGGAAGTCTTGCCCTCGTCACATGATATAGGATAAATAGGGTTGATTTGTCCAATTAGGGATTTGGGGATAAAAGACTTTGAAATTACACCTAGGGTTCCTTGGACATCACATTCAAGAAATCTTAAGGATCACACTTATGGATTTGATTGCATCACATAATCTGAAAATTGAAAAACTTTCAAAATATCATTGAATAATTGAATGCTCTAGTAAATCAAATTACATTATATTAATCTCCAGTAAATGATTAATCGTTTTCCCTGCGAACTCTCTCAACTCTCCCTTCTCCATCCTCTGAGGGAGACACCCATAAATCGCTTTTAGCCATTACTCTCTCTCTCGCGTCCTCTTTCTATCTACCTCTCTTTCACTCCCTTGAGTAAACGACTTGTAGAGCAGCTAAGGGAAAGAAAATGTCTGAGGTTGGCTGGTGGGGCCGACCTATGCCTAACTATTTGGAAATGTCAATGGCTTCTGACAGAAAATGACCGGAAATCTTTTGACATTACTTGCGGAGGACAAAGTTTGAATGCCTGAGAATATGCGAGAACGGAAAGGGCTTCAGAGTGTCCATCGCCTTCACAAAAGCGAAATTAAGTGGCTTGTTGAGGCCTTTAGCAACTTTTACTGGCTCAAAGGGGGGCATTACATGGGGGAAGAAACTATTAAGCGGCGCCTGACGTCTTCTTGTGGCACTAGGATGGAACAGAAGGGGTCGTTATTTGGCTATGACAGAAGAATGAGGCAAATCTGTCAAAAGAATCTTTATCTTAGAAGGAGAGGGAGCAAGTGAATGGTGTCGTATGATGAAATCCATTTTTGAACTGGCAGAAGTCCCTCTGGTGAACCCGTTCAAAAAAACTATGTAGAATCTATTGGGTTTTAACACCTTGAGTCTTCGCCATGTTCGGTGCTTCTTCAATGCCCCCATTGCAATCACAGCATTAACGTGACAGTGAAAGTAATCGGCGATAAATCCTTTGCCAAGGCTTTGAAGTTGGGTTGTGGTTGCCCTGTTTGGTTGGAGAAGAAGAGCCTCGACTTGGTTCCAAAAATTCAAATTTTGAATTTCAAAAAGCCGACCCAATACAAATCCAATTCTCACAAAGTCACAATCCTTTATGCCTAAATCTACTTGGGAGGAGAAGGGAAAATGGATTGAGCAAATTGGGCTAAGCAAGGAGGACCGAAAGTTTAAAAGCACTAAGTTGAAGAGCCCAAAAGTCAAATGTATGTGGAGGCCCAAAAGAAAACTGACCCAAGGCAGCCCCTCTAAACAGTAGAAGTTGGTTGTTTTGGGGTTACAAGTTGCAGAGGTTGAAAACTCCCAGCCTTTGAATCCTGACTTAGGATTAGAGCTCATGTTGGTCTGAAACTTCAAAAAGGATGCCCTTCCTCTTTTTTCTCCAATAAAAGATTCCAGCAAGATGGTGAGCTTAGTCTTTTGTGGTTGGGATTTCTACTTCACATGGGTCTCTCAAAACATCAGCAGTATCAACAAGTTGTTGGGTGTGACCTTCGATGGGTTTGAGGCTCAAGATTTGCCTTGTTCACAGAACTGGAAAAAAGGAATGGAAATATGCCAAGTGTTGTTGATCAAGCCAAAAGGGTAAAGAAAAAACAATATGAAGGGGGGGCGAGGGAACTGAAATGTCTCCAATGCTCGGTTAATTATGAAGGTAGGAAGTGGAAGAGCAAGGGTAGTGGGGTGGAAACTAGTTCTCATCAATGATTGAATTTTTTTTTTTAGGAATGTAAGGGGTCTTAACGATGCTAAGAAGAAGAATATCATCAGAGGGTGCTTGGATAGGCGGAAACCAGATATTGTTTGTTTTCAAGAAACTAAGATGGAAACCATTTCTGTGAAAACAGTTAGAAGTATTTGGCGTTTGGAAGAAGTAGGGTAGTCTTTCCTTCCTGCAAAGGGCTCGGCTGGCGGCATCCTGGTCATGTGGAATAAGGATAAGGTGGACTGCATTGATTCCTTGGTAGGTGAGACCATGATTTCATGCCTTCTTTCCAATAATGTTAATGGGGCAGAGTGGTACTTCTCTGGTGTTCACTGCAAGGGTAATGAGATCGAAAGAGCGGCTCTTTGGCAAGAACTATCAATGAAGCTATGCATTGTTCTAAATGGAAGGTGGGCAAAGGAAGCAAAATCAAATTCTGATCGGTTATTTTGTGTGGGAACAACAATCTGTAGTCTCATTTCCCTCAAATTTATGCTTTATCCAAGGATAAACTAATGAGTATTGAGCAAGCGTTTGATAACAGCACTGGCAGGAGCTGGAATGTTGTACTGCACAGAAATTTGAATGACTGCGAACTTGAGGTGCTTGAAAATTTGATGGATTTGCTGGAATCTACAAGAATTAGTAATAAAGAAGACAAGTTGATGTGGACTTTGAATAAAAGTGGATCATTTAGCATCAAATCCTTCTACAACCACATTACTGGCCAAAATAGCAGGATCAAGCAGGTTTACCCAGTAAAAATGATATGGAAGGCCAATGCACCTCCTAGTATCTCTTTTTTTGCTTGGGAAGCTTCCAAAAATCATATCGCCACCATAGATAATCTCATGAGAAAAGGCATTACCCTAACAAACAGATGCTAATTGTGCAAGAATAATTTAGAATCCTGTAACCATCTTTTGCTTTGGTGCCCTAACACTTATTCTCTATGGACCAGGTCTATGGTTTACTTGGCATTCGTTGGGTCATGTCTGGAACCATTAAAGATGAATTGCTTGCATGGGAAATGATAAGCAGAAAGAACAAAAAATTCAGACTCATCTCTCTTACTATTTTTTGGATTATTTGGAAAGAAAGGAACGATATAGCTTTTGAAGAGAAGGAAGATAACTTTAGCAATATTGTGAACAAATGGTTCCATAGTTTTGGTTCCATTGTACTAGAACATAGCATCACTCATTATAAGGATTTAGGGTCAATTGCAGATATGTTAATTGACTTGTAAATCCTTTTGTACATGGGGTTGGTGCACCCTTAGTGCCCTATTTCAATATATTACTACACTTTTATCTAAAAAAAAAGAGTTATCAATTTGTCAAACTGAATGGGGTACGAGGGGGTGATTGATGGGGATTTCAACATGGTGCTTAGGCATTAAGAGGGGTCTAGTGATCAATTTTTTGCTTCATGGTGGTAGCTGGATTCGGATCAATTAGAGAGAATCTCCTTCTTTCTCTAGGATTGATCGGTTCTTATTCTCCAACGATCTTTTCCTGGAGATCTTGAGTTTCATTCAAAAGGTACTTCCTAGACCTATCTCTGATCATTTTCCTATCTACTTAGATCTTATTGGGATCAAAGGGAGGCCTCCCTTCTCAGACTTGATAATAAATGGCTTAAACTAGACAGTTTTAAATCGTTGGTTGAAAAGGTATGAAAACATGTAGTGGCACGCCTAGCTTTAAAATCACCAGGATGCTTATATGTCTGAAGAACGAAATTAAAACATGGTTTAAGTAAGTGGGCATGGCTTAGGAAAACAAGATAAATGAACTCATGGTTGAGTTAAACACCCTAGACATGAATGAGAGTATCTTGAGGCTATCCTATTCTGATAAGGAAAGGAAGAATATTCTAAAACTAGATTTGGCCAACAAACTCCATTTGGAATCTATCTCTTAGAAACAAAAAGTAAGGGAAAAATGGCTTATGGATGGAGATAAAAACATAAAGTACTTTCATTGTCTTGCTAGCCACTGCAGAAGAATTAATTGTGGATGAGCTCCTTATCGATGATAGTAGGATGGAGGGAAATGATGCAGTGAGAGAAGGTGTTAGCTCCCATTTTCAAAATCTGTTCTATGAAGAGTTTATACTAAGGCCATAATTGGATAACCTCCAATTCAATAAGCTTGGTGATAGTGCCCAATCTCAGCTTGAAATTGAATTCACATAAAAGAAAATCTTGGACTGCCTACGGGAATGTGACAGTGACAAGTCTCTTGGTCTAAATAGTTTCAACTTGAAATTTCTTCAGGAATCTCGTGACATGGTGAAAGATGACGTTATGGAGTTTTTCAAGGATTTTCACAAAAAAACTCTTCCTTTGTTAAATCTATTAATTCCATCTTCATCGTGCTGATTCCAAAAAAGAAGAATGCCTCAAATATTGAAGATTTTCGCCCTATCAATTTGATGGGATGTATATACAAATTTCTCTCTAAAGTTTTGGTTAATAGGCTATCTAAAGTACTTACTTTGATCATCGGGAAAAATCATCAAGCTTTTGTGTTTGGGTGGCAAATCACTGATGCAATCTTAATTGCTAATGAGGTTGTTGAAGATGTTTTCAAAAATAAAAGAAATGGTGTTCTTTGTAAATTAGACATGGAAAAAGCCTTTGATCATATTTTTTGGAATTTTGTTTATCTTATGCTTGAGTATCTTGGTTTCGGTCAAAAATGGACGAGTTGGATTAATACATGCATTTCCTATCTAGCTTCGTTGTCTTGATTAACAGTGGCCCCTCAAAATTCTTCAAGGCTTCTAGGGGCTTAAGGTAAGGTGACCCTCTCTCTTTCTTGCTCTTTATCATCGTTATGGAGGCACTAAACAAATTAATTGAAAGGGCTAGAAGCAGGGGTATATAGACTGGCATCGTCGTGGGTAAAGATGGCAACCCGTTTGAAATATCTCATCTATTCTTCGCTGACAACACTCTATTTTTTGGCAAACCAAGTGTCAACAATCTTTTTATGTTGAGA
Organism: Carica papaya; assembly: GCF_000150535.2. Next base: position 623,153 of record NW_019014674.1, read on the forward strand.
TGCATTCTTCTATGTTTTCAATCTCAGGATTAATATGGATAAATATGAACTTGTCGAGTTAGGGAGTGTCTTTTCCGACCCTTCACTTGTTGGGGTCTTAGGCTGGAAATTTGCGCAGCTCTCTATCAAATACTTGGGTGTCCCTCTTGGCACTAAGCATAAAGACGGAAGTTGTTGGGAACCAATTGTTGACTTCTTCCAGAATATATTGGATAATTGGAAGAGCAAATTTTTGTTCAATGGTGGGAGATTAACTCTCATCAAAAGTACCATGTCTAATCTTCCTATCTATTATCTCTTAGTGCTCACCATTTCGAAGAAAATAGCTAAAGAATTGGAATCTGTTCAATGTCACTTTCTTTGTGAAGCCAATGACAATAAAAGGAAATTTCGTTTGGTCAGTTGGGATGAAACTAAGAGACCAACTGTATCTATTATCTCTTAGTGCTCACCATTTCGAAGAAAATAGCTAAAGAACTGGAATTTGTTCAATGTCACTTTCTTTGTGAAGACAATGACAATAAAAGGAAATTTCGTTTGGTCAGTTGGGATGAAACTAAGAGACCAATTGTTGCTGGGGGATTGGGCTTGCGTTCTTTAACCATCCTTAACAATGCCCTTCATGGGAAATGGATTTGGCGATTATGGAACGCTGACAACAGCCTATGGAAGAAAATCATAAACAACAAATGGTTTGGGAACAATTTCCATTACCATACCTCATTGGAGAAAAATGTGTTTCGTAGGAGTCTTTAGAAGAGTATCATGAAAAATTTTCGTGTGGTTCTTAATTGCTCCAAGTGGGTGGTGGGAAAGGGCAACCAGGCCCAATTTTGACAAGATATTTGGCACGGTTCTGTTAATTTTCAAACACGTTTTTTATTTTTGCTATTGCTAGAGACAAGAATGTGCTTATTGATGATGCTTATGGGGATAATAACTCTTTAGCTTGGAATGTTGTGGTTACTAAAAACTTCCAGGATTGGGAGATGGAAGAGTTTGAGAACATGTTGCAGTTGTTGGCCAACATTCAGCTTAACAGTGCAGATGACAAACTCCGATGGAATATGATCAAAAGTGGCAATTTCTCTGTCAAGTCTTTTTATAGTTCTTTGATGAATCATTCTGTTGGTATCCCCGCATTTCCTTGCAATCTGATATGGAAATCTCATGCTCCTCCTAGAATTTTATTTTTTGCTTGGGAAGCCGCTAAGGGACGTATCCTTACTCTTGATAATCTATGAAAAAAGGGTGGCTATGATCAACGTATGCTCTATGTGCAAACAGAACTTGGAAACTTGCAATCACCTCTTATTGTGGTGCCCGGTCATTCACATGCTCTGGTCCATATTTTCAATCTCCTGGGCATTCATTGGGCCATGGCGAGGTCCATTAATGACGAAGTTTTTGTTTGGGAGGCGTTTTGAATGAAAAACAAGGCTCTCAAATCAATACCCCTAACTATTTTCTGGATAATTTGGAAAGAAAGGAACAATAGAGTTTTTGAAGGAATAGAAACTGATTCTGTCACTATTAAGGATAAATGGTTATATTATTTTGGATCTATTGTTCTCGGTCACAACCCTAACAGCTTAAATGATTTTGGATTTGTTGTAGATATTCTTACAGATATGTAAATTCTCTTTTCATTATAATGGGCGACGCCCCCTTAGCGTCATTTCATCAATACATCTTTCATACTTTTATTTAAAAAAAAGTTATAATAATTTCTAAACAGCCTTTTCTAAATAGAATTAAAATAAAAAATAGTATAGTAGAATTAGAAATACTAATCATAATATAAATAGGAAATATTAATAAGAATAAAAATTCAAGTTACTAAAACTATAATAATATTCAATAATATACTCATAAATAGTATAGTAGTTTTATATTTATTATAATTACAATCTCTAAACTATTTAGAAAATTTGATGTCAATTCATTCCGCATCATGTTTCACTGGTTGGAGAAAACTTGCCCGCAAGTTTTAAAGTAACAAATGATGTAAAACCTTGAATTTCGAGCTTCCTCATGAAAACTGAGCAACCAATGTTTTTGGTTATTCTTACTAATACCTAAAATAATATAATTGTGCAATTCTGTAGGAGTGCTAAATCTTGGTGGGGGAGGGTGAAATCAAAATGTTGTCGAAATGTTATGTCAAATCCCTTTTTGCATAGAACTTTCATAATTTTGACCCTTGAGGAAAGATATTGAGCAGTATGAAGACATAATGATTCTTCTTGTCCATCCATAGAATTGACTCTTGGGGAAAGATCTTAGAACAATAGGACGACATAGTGATTCTTCTTACTCTTCCACTTTGGAGTATGACATTATGCACCTTAACAAAAGAGTGTTACTTGTTAGCTAGGAGCTAAATCATCATCCTCATTGGATACATAACCATCATCTCTTAGTTGGGCATTTGTAACTCGTGCCCACCTTGTCCACATCTAAAGCAAGCAATTTTCTTACTTTCAGGACTTTTGGAATTTGATGTTGATCCATCCTTCAGCTCACTTTTTTGAATTAAATGTATCATCAGGAGCGGATTCCATGATTAGAAACACAATTTTTCTTGGGATTGGATATTTTAAATATTATTCCACATCAAGGGTCATTTAGTAAGTTGTGCTATTGTTGCAAGATGTTGTCGAACCAACTCTTGTTTAATATCAACTCTTAGTCTTGCGTTGAATCGAGATGTTATGAACTATCATCTTCAACCAATTAACTTCGAATTTTTAATTATTCTTCGAATTTTTAATTATTCTTCGAATTTTTAATTATTCAAACTTCTCCGTTTATTCGATTATTGACAACTTGCCTTGGACTAACGTATAAGCTTGGTCATGAAATTTGTCACAATAATTGGGATGTAGATACTTTTCATGAAGAATAGCTTTCATCTCATCCCATGTTTCAACATCCGAATAGGTCACTCATTCTATCATTACTCTCGCCCAAGTACGCTTAATTGCGAAGTTCTGATTGGATTCGGTGTATCAATGCTAGTATGTTACAAGTCCAACCATCTTGATTTTGGCAAACTGAACTATGTTCATTTGACATCTCATATCAATTGAAGTACTCTTCTATTGAATTAAGCTAATCAAGAGGAAATGGGTCTTTTCTTCCATCAAAATTAGGTGTTTTGACCTTTACCCTCTTGGTAATATCTCCCACATTATCTTCAATATGTCTTCTATCAATAGCTTATTCAATGTGTACAATTTGAATTAGTGGGCATACTTGTGCTATGTGTAAGCATCTCAATTCTTCCAAGATTGCTTCAATAGTGTATTGCATTGCTTTTTATTTGGTATTAATTGTTGCCTCGTGTCTCAGATTTAGTATTTAATTTAGTGTTAGTCATCATTTCTCAAATTGAATTTCTCTTAAAAAAGTTTGGTTAAGGCGGGAATGGTCACAGAAGCCAATATAGGACAGATTACACAATGTTTACTCGTGACTGGTCCACGCTCCGGCTTGCAGTCACTGGACGACAGCAACCATTTCGCAGGCTGTTGGTGCTAATCTTCTATAGGAGGTCGGTGTAGGATGTGATGGTGCAGGAGTTCAGATTTGCGAGAGGCAGCAACTGTGGAGGTTGCACTGGGGAGTATTGCGGTTTTTGATGAAGTTTCGTGTAGGGGCTTTGGGGGTTGACCAATGGGGACCTTCTGGAGCTGGTGGTGGTGGCAGTGTCAACCACCTTTGGCTGGTGGCTGGTGAGCAGTGGCATTTGTTTTAGGGATTTTTTGAATTTCTTTTGGTGTTTTCTTCCCCATGGGTTTGGGGCTGTTTGGGTTTAGGGTTTTGAGAACTTGGGTATAGGATTCTTTAAGCTCTGGTATAATTTTTTTTGGTTGAAATATAACTCTGGTATCAAATTGATGTAGATACAAATATGATTGATTTGTCTAATTAGGTATGTGATGACATAAACCTAGACATCACACCTAGGGTTTTTTAGACATGATATTTAAGAAGTTTGAGTGTCACACTGAGGATTTGATTGCATCACACAATCAAAAAATTAAGAAACTCTCAAAATATTTTTGAATAATTGAATGTTCCGATAAGTTATAAGCTATTTATTACTTTTAGCAACCTTTTCTAAATTAAATTAAAATTAGAATTTTTTTGAGATAAACATTAAAATAGGAAATAGTAAACTAATAACTTAGGAATAGTAATCCTAATTCAAATAGGAAAATACTAATAAGAATAAAAATTTAAAGTTGGTAAATCTATAATAATACTCATCAATTATATGGAAGTGTAAGAAATCTAATATTAGCCAAGTTTGCATCATCGCAGTTGTGACAATCATGCATAAACAGAAGGGTATAGAAGGTAAAAACTAGAGAACATTTTTATATACCAAATGAAGCCCAAATATTTTACTTTTTCATTTGCATTTCCATTCTTCGGAATTGGTTCCTGAATGCCGATTTATTGGCTCTATTTTGGCAATGCAGGTAGGGCACTTTGTTTCTTACTTTATGATGGCAAGCAGCAGATCAGATCCGGATGTTGATGATGATTTTAGTGAAATTTACAAGGAATACACTGGTCCTCCTAGGTCCATCATTGGCAATGCTCAAGAGAGGGTAAAAGCAAACAAGCGCTCTCATGCTGGTTCTGATGAGGAAGAGGAATCTCGTGATCCAAATGCTGTTCCAACAGATTTTACTAGCCGGGAAGCCAAGGTTTGGGAGGCTAAATCAAAGGCGACGGAGAGAAATTGGAAGAAGAGGAAAGAAGAGGAAATGATTTGCAAAATATGTGGAGAATCAGGTCATTTCACTCAGGTATTGCTATATTCAAGTCAAGGTACTCTCTGAGTTATAGGTTTTGTATTCCTGTATTTGCAGTCACTTGTGTTGGATTACATATCATCCCATGTCGCAGACTTTTATTTTACATGCCTCGCAGACACTTAGGTGTGTCACACAATTTTTTCCTTGATTGCAGACATTGATGCTTGATTACTTCCCTGTATAGATTGTAGACACTTACGTTTGTCCTTGTCTGTTAATTTGTCCTTAAAGATTGATTTAGGTTATTGTTAGGTGGTCCATACAAAGAGAAATACTGTTTTCTTTTGGATTACTATCATAAAAGGCCCTTGTATTTTAGATTTATGCTAAATTGTCACCTTCCTTTTTAATTGAATCAGATACCTTAATTGAGTCTTGGTTTGTGCATTTACTTGGGCAAACAAGGGGAAAAGTGGATGAAGTTGAATGAATGACTGAAATACACTTGATAAGAAAAATTGATCTATAAAGGCAATAAAATTATTGTGTTCTCGTGCTTGTTAACAAGTTCACGGGCTAATCTAACTGATTAAAATAACTAGGAGCTAATAGATAGTAAGATAAAATAATTGGAAGTCTGATAAAAATGATCCATTCTCTGATACCCTAGTGTCAATAATTAGTCTTGATGCTTACTGCATTCAATCTAATGACTACATGTGATAGTTTGAATGTAAACTGGGCTTAAGAAATGCAGTTCATACCTGATATTGAAATTTATTGTTGCAGATTTCCATATCATTATTAGAGATATCTGATATAAGAAGTGTTTGGACTCAGCTTAGTGTATATTTTCCTTTTTTCCTCATTAACTTAGAGAAGATGACAGTGCAGTGTTAGAAGAGGAGCATATTGTTTGTTTTATTATCTGAGTAATTGTGTAATTTGAAAATTTTTATAGGGTTGTCCAACTACTCTTGGAGCGAATCGCAAGTCTCAAGATTTCTTTGAAAGGGTGCCTGCTAGAGAAAAGCATATCAAAGCACTTTTCCCAGAGAAAGTGATACACAGGATTGAAAAGGATATTGGCTGCAGAATAAAAATGGAGGAGAAATTTATAATTGTTAGTGGAAAGGATAGGTTGATTTTGGCCAAAGGCGTAGATGCTGTGCACAAAGTCATTAAAGAGGAAGGTGACCGTAAGGGTTCCTTCAGTTCTCATAGGAGCAGATCTAGGTCACCTGAGCGAAGTCCTGCTGGTTCGCGGTTTCGCCGGTCTGAATCTCAAAGATCTTATCCGGGTGTTCATGCATCAAATTTTCAACAGAGATTTGGTAGGCAAGATAAGGTCCTGGAAGACCGCATCCATGAGGATCTTCAGAGATTTGGCAGGCAAGATAAGGTCATGGATGACCGTGTCCATGAGGATCTTCAGAAGTTTCCAAGAGTTTCTCCTCCACAAGGTAGGAACAGCATAGGATATCTTTACGGCATCAGTAGAAAGCTGGTAATCCCATATTCGCAGTTTTTTAGGACCTCCCTGTTTTTCATATATGGTTTTCTGTAAAATGCTTCACGAAATTTGAGTTTTTAATAATTTTGCTTGTTGCTTATCCTTTGTTTGCAGCAAGAGGTAAGTTCTTATGTTCAAGCATTATGTACGATTCTGAAGTAACTTTCGTGAGTGGATCTGAATTGATCGGATTGTCTCCAAAACGAAATTATTTACTGAAAGCTTTTCTGGATTGCTACGGATGGGTTCACTCTATGAATATAAGATAGTATATCTAATTAAAGCTACAGTATATGTTAGCATCTCCATCAAGTGCTTAACATATTCTTCATTTCATGAAGCTTATGGTAATGATGGGGCTAGAGGCCGTTCCAGTCATTCTAAATCTCCTGGGCATCCTCATTACACTGGCAACTCATATAGTTCATATGATGGGCATAGCTCGAGCATGGGTGGTTATAGAACAGAGAGATGGGATTCTGAGAGACGTGGATCTGATGTCCAACTGGGCCATCAATTTGAACACACCACCTTCCCACAAACATTAGAAGAACTAGAATTGGAGTATAAGAGGGAGGCAATGGATCTAGAAAGGATTCGTGACAAGGAAGAGGATGAAGAGAATTACAAGCACCGTGAGGTACGTATCCTGGGAGATATAGGACAATCTAGCTGGCTTGTCAAAATGTTCTTATCTTTTGTGAAATATGCTGGGCATGTGGGACCCTGTGAACTCCAAGCACAGTTGTAGCTACCAAGCAAATTAAGAATAATTTGGATCTGGCGCTTGTTTTAACTTTATTTACTTCCATTTCTCTCTCTTTCTCCTTCTCTCTCTTCTTTCTCTTTCTCTCTCTCTCTCTCTCTCTCTCTCTCTCTCCCCTTAACCTAAGTTTAGCAAATAAGGAGTTTGGGGAATTGGCATACACAATCTAGCTTAATTATTGAAGGAATAGTTCCTGTGTCTAGTGGGTCTTTTTTTTTTTTTGGGAGATTAATGTGTGGGAATTGATGAAGGAAATTTTTTGATTTTTTACTGAATTTCTGAATTTGTTTTCTTTTATGTCTTGAAATGCATCTTGTCAACTATGAATCTTTATGAT
>NW_019014674.1:630626-648559 GCF_000150535.2 Carica papaya
ATTGTTATGTCTTCTCTTTGTTTTTTGCTGTCCGGAAATCCCTGGAGATCTGTGATCTTCTCATTTCAAATTCATGGTAAGATCAGATTGTGTGACATTTTGTCCTTTGGAGTGTGGATGGGAACCACTTTTCCATTGTACTGTGCATTCCGATGTAACAATATGCCTAATTTTATGTGCGCAACTCACTGAAGGTTGCAGGCTATTAACTTCATTTCTGGTTCCATATGTGTGGCAGATTGGAGTTATTGTAGATTTTGCCGATTTTGTTTTGCATAAGCTTAAAATTTCACTCAAAAAATTTCAGGGGCAACCAGAATCTGGGTCGGGTAGTGAGTAATGCACATGGAAGCCTCAAAATGTAGGTAAGGATTTACATTTGGTTGGACTTGCTCGGGAATTGGCGTTGCACATTTACTGTCCCGATAGTTTGTCAGTTTGGTGGTTTGGTTCTATTGAGAACTTAAGAATGTGGAAGTCAGACCTATTTTTGGTTCATTCGTTAGGGTTTAGTTATATTCGAATGTAACTATCAATGGTTATTGTTGCAGTAAGGAATGAACTTGTACTTTACCCACTCGCCAGCTTAGATTATTATAGAAGCTTTTACTTTCAATAGTCTTTATCATGTCTGCTTCAACATTTGATGTGTCAAGAATGGACACTGGGAATGTTGGTATTGTTGTCATCTTTTTTCTGTTTCTTTTGGATTTAATGGTATCAAGAACAATTGTTTTGGTTAGTCCTTATTATGGAAAACTGGTGTATGCTCAGGATTGGGTTGTACTCGGGTGAAGGATAATTTTAAGGTGTGGTCCCATCCTGAGCCATTTTGATGGCTATTTCCGTTTCGGTTTCGGTTTCGGTTTTTTATAACTCATGATGTATCCAGGTGAAATGAACATTTTATAGCGATTCTGTTTGCTTAGTTGAGTTAATCACAATAGATTAAAAAAACTGACCTAATCTATGTCAAAAAAGATATTAAGTGCTATATCGAGTGTTAACATAATCCAGTTACACCCTGCGTGTGAGTGGATGAAGATTGTGTTTCATGGTGAATTTCCTTTTGGTACCTGGTCAATTTCCTGAATCTGGTTAGAGAAGAGATTAGGTTTTATGTTTAAGCAGAGAAAGAAGTTAGAGAGAAGTAGAAGAAGAGAAAAGGAGAGAAGAGACATTGAGAAAAGGTAGAGAATTCTTGCTGATTGTGTTCTGAAATTCAGGTAAATGCTCCTTGTTTTCGTTTTGTGTTTCCTTCCTCTTATATATCCTTTCCCTACTTAGATAACGACAAACAAGGAATAAGAGAAAAAGGTAAAAGGGAAGTATTATGCAGAAGAGCAAAAAGAGAAAAACCAAATCTGCCAGAGGCAGTACCCAGAACCTTTATGTAACTAATCCTAAGATTTGAATTAGTTAACAACAATATATTTATGACTGATACTGCTGGGTTGCTGATCCCGACTGTCAACATACATGTACCTGGTTGATTCTCCAGAAATATAATTTATTATTTTTTTGAACTTTTTATTTCTTGTTTGCATGGTATAAATAATTTAATTTTTATTTTTAATGTTTGTAAGTAATTTAGAAATTACGAGTAAGATTTTTTATGTACCCAAAAGAAAGAAAGTGAATTGTATCCCTGTGCATTGTAAAAGTGAAACTGGTCTTGATTAGTGGCATTGGAAATAGGGTGATCGTAAAACTAGCAGGGTTTTTCCATTGCTCGATAATGAGAATAGTAATAAATATAGACCTTCAGATTTTGACTCACCTCTGATTCTTCTGCCATCTGAAATCAATGTTATTGTATTTCCAAAGAATAAGTCCCCACAAGATGAAATGATGGATACCCTGAAACTCCATCAAAACAAAATTGGTTACTTACGATATTGATTCTCATGGAGTCACCGTAACTGAGCTCGTTTATGGCCAACTACATAACTGAGCTCGTTTTCTCCTGCAACTATGCCAACTCCCACCCGCCATTGATCGGCCTGGATATGGAGTTTGGTCGTTCTGATGTCACTGGCAAACTGAAGGCTGCGACGCTGACCCTATGTTGAGGATGTAGGTGCATCCTAATTCAACTTAGGAACATGGATTCAATTCCTGATTCCTTGATTAGTCTTTTTTCTGCTCCAATATTTCACTTTGTTGGTGTTGGGATATGACAGAGCCTGGAAATACTTGGAAATGATTATGGGATTGTTTGTAGGAATGTGGTTGAGCTTCAACCACTTATCGAATTGTATGTTTCGATGGGTGCTGTTGAGATTGAGGTGGAACGCAGGCCATTGAGTGTTATAATGGGAAACTGGGAATTTGAGTATGGAGCAAATTGAGATTGCCGCTGGTGCTGCTCACAGCTTTTCCGAGTTGGCGAAACGTTTCTTTAGTTGATATGCATATATATGATATATATATATATATACACAGACACACACACGTGTGGGCGCGAGGATGCATGTGCATATTGGCTAGTAACAAAAAATATATACTTGTGTCTGTGTATGTATCTATGCATGCATGCATTTATGTGGGTTGAAAGTCATTTTGGAACTTGGAGGTGGTGGGTGGTTGTGTCTGGTGTGATAATGGATATATATATATATATATATATATAGATGTTACGTCTTGCTATTTGGACTGATATAGTGAAGTTCAGAAGTTTATGCTTTAATCTGTCATTCTTTTCATTATTTTTGTTTCAGTAAATGGGCTGCGTGTATATATAATTTTTGGATGAGTTTTTTATATATAATTATCAAAAAGGGGAGTAATTTTCTCGTCCTTGATACGGGCCATATGGTATACGTACATGTATATATATCTATACTCTTCTCAGTTCATTTTCAATTTGAATACTTGCAAATCAGACTATTCTTAGCAAATTTAGTACATCAGCGCCCCAATATATATATATATATATATATATATATACACTTCTTACAACTTATGAAGGAATTTTTGTGAAAGCTAGCTGGATGCCGGCTGACTCAAACCCTTATCCACATAAAACCATTAGGCTAAGCCTTCTTATTATTCATCGTCTTCTTCTTAGAGATGTTAAGTATGTACACGCATACATATATATTCTAATTATACTGACGTATATATATATATATATATATATAGAGAGAGAGAGAGAGAGAGAGAGAGAGAGTGGGAGGCACATGCAATATGCAGACCAGTCGTGGGTTGAGTCTGGTTGTCTTAGTTAATTTGTCAGATTCGGACTTCACCCGGCCCCATTCTGTATTTGCAGATGCAGACTTTACCCTACTTGTTTTTCTTTGGATTTCGTATCATGTGATTCTGCTTTTGTCGTTTCGATTTGATAACACCATTTTATGTATTACTTTTAATTTAGATTCATGATATATATTACTTTATTTTCAATATTTAAACTAAATTATTTTATTTTAATATTCATAGTGAAAATTTTTTTTCTTTATTCTTTCTGTTCTTTCTTTTTTTATATAAAAAAAAAATTAGCAAACCAAAATAATACTATTACGAACTTGATGCATGATTTAGATACGAAATAACTAATAATCAACAAAGGAAAAGTTCAATTATATTTCGATCTCAATAATTTTTTTATGTCATTCATTCATTCGTTGAATAAAGATTTATATATAGGTTATCAAAATATGTTATAACCGCATAAATGACAGAATGATAATTCCTATCTTTCTCTCATTTTTTTTCGCTATTTTTTTCTTTCATTCGTCTAATCTTAATCCTAATTTCTTGTAACTACTCTTTATCTTTTTTACCTTGCATATTACTTATTTATTTTCTACTTTACCTATAAAATTAGTCTTTATAAAAATAAGAAATAAAATACTATTTTAAAAAATAAAGAAGTCCATAGTTTTTCGTAAATAAAAATAATGATTAATTCTATTAAACTCATAGTATTTATTTTTTCAAAAAAATTAATTTATTATTTTACCAAAGCCGGACCCTCATGATTCATGACAATTGCTTACAACAACTTTATACAATATATTTTTATTGGCATTTCTTAAGCTTTGTTCATGGACCACAACATATAAATGGAACCTTAAGCCCTTGGTGCCATTTTGCTTGATAAGATATTTTCAAATACATTATCACTTTGCTCATCAAAATAATACATTCCCATTTTAATTACGAACTTATAATTAAAAAAAATGTTAAATATTTTCAATTTTTAAAGATAAAATAATATTTTATTTGATTTTGATAAAATTTTACTTATATTGTTAGTATCGTATATAAAAATTTGTTCGTGGGCACCCATAAATTTTTTATCCGAGGAGGGATATTAATTAAAATAAATATTAGAGTTGATAATTTTTTAATTTGAATTTAGTTTTTTTTTTAATTTCTAATTTTAATTTTCATATTAAATTTTAATATAACTAATAAAAATATAATTTTACGCTAAAAATTTAATTAGACTCTAGCATTAAAATTTAGAGACGTACTAAATGTTAAAAATTTAAATAAAAATAGAACTATAAATTAATTAAAGTTTAAATGAGAATTAAACTATGAATAACTTTTGGTTATACATATAAATTTTACCAAAATATTTGAAGAAATATTATCAATAAAAATTAAATATATCATAACAAAAAAAGGTAGTCTAATAATCACACTCATAAAGAAAAAGGTACAAATAATTTCATATAAATAATACATAATATATTTTTTTTAAAAATTTATTATTTGAATATTGTCATGTCCTGACCCGTCGGGCCCACACCCGCAAATGTTGTTTTCGGTTCTCCACCAATTTATTTATTTTTTATAATTTTTTAAAATTCCAACTATATCGAATATTCCTAGTATTATAAAAATTAAATAATTTAGACTTTTGACAAGTCATCGAAGCTACAGGCAACTACCGGTCGGAATGCTTAGTTTTGGATATGAAATATTCGGATCCCTGTCAAGTCACCGAAATTACCGGTAACTACCGGTTACCGTCCATGAACAAGCGGACACGTTTAATCTTTCAGCAACCTATTCGGCAACAGAAGAACATTACAAAAATGCCTGGTGCTGTAATTAAAAATTCAAAAAGTTTCCGTTTTTTGAAAATTAAAATCAACCAACTTTTGGATTTGAGCTCTAAATTGGGTATAGCTTTTATATCCGATGCCAGCTTGAAATCCCTCTGTTCATCGTCCTCCTTGTCGACAACGATTCGAAGGCTTCTCTGTCTCCTAACAGGTACGTTCAATGAACTTATTTCTTCTGTTTTTGCTGTTAAATGTTATTCTTCTGTGATTTGTCGTTATGGGTTTTGTTTCTTAAAATCATTGATGGCGACATTGTTGCATTTTGATTTTGATTTTGATTTTGATTTTCTGGTCTCTTTTTTTCTTTAAGGGTGGGTTTTTGTTTGCTTTCTCTTTTTTCTTTTTTCAACTATTCAACTTTATTATCATTATTGTGGCTACTAATATTGGTATTAGTATTAGTATCATTATTGTTTCGCTTTCTGTTTTTGCCTTTATTGTTTCTGATGCTGCATTGATTAGCTGTTTCGTTGACAGAAAATAGAGGCAAAGAAGAATATCTTTCTTTCTTTTTTCTTTTAATTTTTTGGTTATAGTTGTCATTTACCTAGAAAACCCATGTTGGATTTGTTATAATATAGTTTTTTGTTCCTTAAGACACTGTAATAAAGAATTTTCTAACATTTTCTCATTATGTTTCTTTGCATATTTCTGGAGATTTTATAGAACATTGAAGCCTGATATTGATTGCCCGAGGTTCTTCTGGTTAGAAGTTTCAAACTTCAGGGTTTATGTTTAGTTGCAGGAAATATCATATAAAAGAACTCAGTCAATGGAACTTGTGCCCTGCATTTGTTTGAAGATTAGGATGGTTTAATGAAAGGGAACTCCTCCAATTCTACGTCAGTTTATAGTTTGAGGTTTTTCATTTTTCGAGCCTTAGTTCTGTTGTGCTACCCTTTGGCGGTGAGCAATGTACTTGTTTTAGTTTTGTTCGTACGTACAATCTTTGTGCAAGCAAATGATTCAAACTTGCAAAGTGGAGAGGCAAATCCTGTGACTATGAAGGATTAGACTTTGGTTTTGTAGGCATAACAAAAGAAGAATTTGTTTAAACCAAGTGAAGAAAGAAGTTGCTTATCAGAGTTTATTTTAGATGGATCATTTGGTTTCAAGAGAGAGTGAGCTTGAAGTTGATCTCGAAAGTGGGGAAACTGCCAGTGAGGATGAAATAACGAATGATCTGATACCAGCAGGAAGCCAATCAAGGAAGATTTTGAACAGGGCTTTGGGTGGACATATGAATGTTGATGGTTTTGGCAAGAGGGATTCCAGCATTAGTTATTGTAGCAATGCGTCAAAACTTAGTGTGGTTGAGCATGAGAATTTGGAGTTGTTGATAGAAAAAAATTCGGAAGGAGAAGACAGTTGCCAACACGTAGTGTTGTTAGGGAAGAAGACTGCTGAAGGGAGGAATAAGAAAAACAGAAAGCCTCCCAGGCCACCAAGACCTCCGAAAGGTCCAACTCTGAGTGCTGCTGACCAGAAGTTGGTGAGGGAGATTGCTGAGCTTGCCATGAGAAAACAAGCCCGGATTGAACGAATAAAAGCATTGAAGAAGATGAAGACTGCTAAAAGTTCATCTTCAAGCAGCACTATATCAGCCATGGTAGTCACAGTTCTCTTCTGCCTCATCATACTATTTCAAGGTATGATGGAATTTTTATATAAGATTTACGCTTAGATTGAGTTTAGTATATATTAAATCTAGCTGGAGCTTCTTAAGCAAGATTCCTGTATTAACTGAGAAAGACGGTAAATCTGTCGTATGTAGTCAATCCCTTTTGAGCTGTATCTTTCTACACAACTGGAGCTTAATACATTGATTCAGAACCTGTTAGCACCATACCTACATTTCTAACTTCATTCTTTTTAAGCTTATAAGTGCATGAGCCTGTAAGTTTCTCTCTTGAAGGGCTTCATTTACATTTTTAAGCTCTCAAACTGCATATTCTGTTGATATATTTTCTTATTTTACCTAAATTTTCTGTTTGATTGCCGTAAAGTGGTGCAGAATTCTGCATATCAACCTGGCTGAGAAATGGTTGTTGAAGCCTAGAAGATGTCCTTTCTATTCACGCAGGTTTTAGTAGTTAAACAGATTTTATATACTCCCGAGCTCTTTTTGGATTTTCGAGAACTAAAATCTTCATCTAGCTGGTTTTGGTTCATTGAAAAGAATATCCTTGTTTCCACTGGAATGCTAACTGCTTGCAGATATAATTTCTTCAACCAATTTTCAGAGATACAATATTGGCTTTTGCTTGTGCTAATTTTTTTTTTTTGCAAATTAGACGTCTTTCTATCAAAATAAAAAATAAATAGTAAATTGGGTCATATCTTATTAGTTTAAGCTTTTGCCAAAACTAGTTACGACTTGTTATCCAATGTGATAATCAGGCGTGAGTTCCTACTTTTAAGCCTCCCTTGTACGTACTTTTCCTGCCTATCTCTTTAATTAGGTTTTGTCTAATACATGCACAGTATCGTTTACGTTCTGTCTTGGGTTTTCTTTGGTATATGCTCAATTCTGCTTGCGAAGAAAAGAGGGTGTTAATATGTGATGTAAATGATAAATTCATTCCCTTCTGAGTAATTTTTATCGATATTTATTGTATTTCGTACAACTTATCTAGTAATATTATGTTGGGAAGTTTCTAACCTGAGTGCAAATTATGCTTGCAGGAATGCTCTCAAGAAGCAGTGCTTCTGCTGTCTTAGCAGGATCTCCGGCACCTGCTGTTGCCTCTGGTGAAGGTTTGATTTCTGTTAAGTTGTACAAAAGCTTCTCTCCGACTGAAAGAGATCAATCTGGTCTGCGTCCACTTAGGTGCATATCTTTCTCTTTTGATAAATTCTTATGTTTGTTTCCATATTATCTTTTTGTCTTGTGATTATCAGAATGCAACACTAGAGCTTCTGTGCTTCACAAACTGAGAAACTATAGAATGCCAGAGAATAAGAAAATATAGAATGGAGTAGGAAATGAGATATCAAGAAGGACTAATCCGGTTTGGCAGCTAGGCTTACATCCATGTTATACAAAGTCAATAAACGAGATAGTCATACACTTCGGGTGCTTGATATAAATGATTGAAATATTGAAATTACTGGTGAGAATTATTAGAGGATCATAATTCCTCAAATTACCAAGAATCCTTAACGACCATCTTGGAAAATGATTTCATCACAAGATTTTGGTTGATGGCTCAACTAGAAATCTCTCATATTCCAAACCACTCCCTCTTCTCATTTTCCTTGTTTGCTCCTTGTAAATACAGTTTTGCAGATAAGCAGATTCCCGGGTCAGATTCTAACGAAGATGCAAGTAAAGTTGCCAGATAAATGACAACAATCCGAAATCTAGTCCTAGAAATTTCAGCATGCCTTCAAACTGAACTTTTTTTTTACCTTTTTAACTGCCTTTTAAGTCAAATTTCTTGTACATATGCTTCGACCATCTAGCTTGAGGACATGTTTACAGAGGTTAGCTTGTACATTGATTAAATTTATGCGCATAAATTGATAACTTATATATATATATATGTAAAAGAACTTTCAATGCTTAGCTGCTGCATTGCAAGCATGTTACCGAGAACCTAGTGCTGCCAAGACGGAAAAGGCAGACTATGAATCTGCATACGTATGTCCTGGCAATTCAGTCGGAGCTAATGAAGTAACAAAAGCAGCTGATCATAAAATATTTAATTGTTACTAATCATGTTGTATTATAACTAATTGTAATTTATTATCTAATGTTAAATCAGAGTCTTAATCTCATTTTGTATATATCTCTTATAATTAACATTAGATGTTAATCTACCATAATTTGACTTACAAATGAGAAGTGGAAAGCTAAATGGAAATTAAATATTAATCAACCTCAACTTTTCAATTAACATACACTGATCTCGATCTCAGGATTAAACTAATTACACAAGCTAATTTAATCAAGTTTGTATTATTATTTCCTTCAAAAGTTTGTATTAATATTGATTGATTGATAGATAAATCTCACATTAAATATAATATAAATAAGATATGGTCCATGTAATTTAGATGATTATTTGAAGACAAGACAAATATATATATATATATATATATATATGTATATGTTATACTTGGAGACCTTATATGTAGAAAGAAAAGTTACAATGTTCACAATGTATGTAGAGGTAGGGTTAAAATGAGCATGTAAATGTGTATATAGTGTGTAGGTATACATCATTTCGTATACACACACACACTAATTAGCAAATTAAACCACTTAGAAATTTAATAAGACAATTTGAGAAAAAGTCATATATGCAAATTAATTTACACCTACCATAAAGATTATATAAGTCTATACTCTTAACCTAATTACACTTCTCACATGTTTTTAGTCCTGTAGATTTTTGTATTCATTGAATCATACCAAAATTACTCCCACAAATTGCCTACATTAAATTTCTTCCATACATTTCTTTATATAGAATATATATATATATATGTATGATCAATGTGGAGAAGTACATCGTACCTTGAGTAATTCACATTTAGATAAGGCGGAATTGAGTTCTCCAATGCTACCAATTATTGTTTGAATATGCATGCATGGATTAATATGAGACGTTCCAAATTTTAACCATATCAATCAATATATATATATATATATATATATGCCCATTCAGCCAAATTATGGGGATCGACATACATCCAATTTCTTCGATAATGGATGACTCGCCAACTTTCCCAATTACCCTTTCTTTATATATATATATATATATATGTATATTATGTATATTTAAGGCAGCATGGGTTATAATTTTGGTCGGTCCATATAACATTTCCTTTTCCTCTAATTTCTTCTCCGTCTATCTCTCAAGACGTCCACCCACATGCACTTATATAATATACGTCCCCAATTTTCGTATATAAGGAGACCGTACTCGGCTTGCACGCCCACATACATCATATAAATATTTTAATCCAAATATCTTCTAATTAATTTAATATTTAAAATATGATTAATGAAAAAATTATAACTTAAATAAAATTATGTATTTATTTTGTGTGTAATTTCCTACGTAAGCACAATTTTTTATCTTAAATTTTTAATTTACCCATATATATATATATATATATATATTTTTTTTTTTAGTGTTGGGAAAGGGAAAGGAAATCGACTAGTCATAGGCATATTGATGTACGTATAATTAATTTTAAGTAATTAAAAAAAAAAAACAAGATAAGTATTTATATATATATATATATATAGCTTTCGGTACTGCCTGCTGTTACTGTTTATTAATCAATGCTGGATAAGCTTGTAGTCCGTGCTTTAATATATATATAAAGCTATGTACTCCCATATAGCTTTATATATATTTACATGTGTAGGAGAATCAACTTTTTCTTTTTTTTGTTTTATTATACAGACATATTTCGTATACTATAGATATATGTATGTATGTATATATATATATGTTACGTATTATTCTTGTAAGGCTTTTTACAGAATACTAATTGATTATTTTCTGTTTAAAAAATAATTTATTAGTATTTTCATGAAGGTTTGGGTCCGTAAAATATTATGTACTAATTGTATGTATTAATATTGATATTGATATTTATATATATATGTAACAATTAATTAATAAAATTATATTAATTTAAAAATATTTAATTATAAATGCAATTATTATTATTATTATTAATACGAGGATAGATGATAGTGATGATCGATACAAACTGGATGTAAACAGAATTAATGTATGTATATATATATATATATATATATTGATCATGTTAGTTTAAAAATATGTAATCTATATATACGTACTATAATAATTTCTAGCTGTTTGGATTGCGTTTATAAATTTTATGAAGTAATTATATTATGTCCCCAAATGAGTCGCAACACCACTTTAAGGAGTATTATACATTATCTAAGAGTATTAGCAAGTCCAATAAATTATCAAAATGTGTAGTAGTTAGCCGCAACTTGCAAATATATACAAAACGAAACCTATATATACGTACTTAATGTGTTCACAAATTAATATATATGTATAAAAAAAATGAGAATATATATTAATGTACATGACATTAACATAGAGGTCAACAAGACCGACAATGTCTCCTGAATAAAACCATTATCATTTGTTTAAAAATGCATAAATTTAAATTTTACTAAGAATATAATATTTTACTAACATATTGATCAATAGATCTGTAATGAATTTTATACGTATTATAAATTAATAATAATTAATTTATAATATTTGATTCAGTAGAAATAAAAATTGTTGATGCGTCTTAAATTTTAGTGATATTTATCTATATTTTGTGGATAATTTATTTGAGTTTTTTTTTTTATATTTATCGTAGGAAATGTTTGATGTATATCCTAAAAAGTTATAATTTGTGAAAAACTCTACTAGTCTCTCTATAAATATGTTTGCTATGTAACACCCCGGCTCAGAAAACGGAACCCAGCCCAAAACTAGGCATTAAGAAAAGCTATGGATAGAACAACATCGTTTTGGGAAACCCCAAAAATAACATCGTTTTGATTAAAAAAGAAAAAAAAAAGATGGCAACCAAAGGCGTGCATGCCTCTAAAAGCCGAAGAAAGAGAAAAAGAACACACCTGTATGCTGGAGAAGAAGGAAGAAGAGGTGTGCAGGGGTCCCCTTCTCTGCCCACAAAAAAGGAGAGACTTGTTCTATGGGAGGGAGATCTCGTGCGTGAGGAGAGAGAGATCTATGCATAGAGAGGGAAAAAGAGTTGTGCGAAGAGAGAGAAAGAGCCCTGTGAGAGAGAGTCACGGCCGACACGACCTGTGACGATGCGCGACTTTCCTCGCTACAAGCTGAAGAGTCTAGACGGCTGATGATCTACACAATGGGAAACCAGAAGGAGAATCGTGCGACGACGTGCATCCAAAGAATAAGGAGATCTGTTGCAGTTGATCGCATGATTCTGCCTATCCTGGCTTCTTCCTGTGCGATTTTATCATATACGCGCTGGATCTGAGTGCGCAAAGCATTTCATGGTGAATTCCAGTTGATTCGCAGTAGTTTGCAGCTATGTGTGCTGGCTGAGCGGTGGTCCGACGGCGGTGTCCTGACAATAGCGCTCCGACAGCGACACGTAGCAAATCAAGGACACGCATATGGTGGTGTGTGGCAATTCCGGTGACCGATATCGCGTTACGGTAAAACTTAATCTTTTTTATATTTTTTAATTATTTTTACAAGTATCTGTCATTAACCCACATATTTTTTATTTATACACGAGAGAATTATCTAAACAATACCGAATTTAGATGAGAGCATAGACCTGAGCCAATAAGGATTCTGACACTTTTCGATTTGACTATAGGTAAGGAATTGGGTTAGTTTCATTTAGAAGCTCTCATGTTTCTATGAAACTTTATTTTCTGTTAAAATGAATTGTTATAAACTTTATAAACTGTTTAAGTTTTCTACCACGAGTTCTGTAAACTCATCATATGTGCATGTCTACAATTGCATATGATTGGAGACTTACATGATGTTGTGTATGATGTATATTTATGTATTCATATTGTTACATGTATGTATATATAGATTTTATGCATGCTAGTTATCAAGTTATACGTGTGTGTGACGTATATATATATATATATTATATAATTGTAGGTTGTGTAACATGTATATATATGAACGAACAACTTGTATGCGTCTGCTTATAAAATACATATATGCCTTCTGTAAATATATAAGTATATTCATGTTGTATGTGCTGCATGTTTATATATACTTATTTGAGTCGATAATTGTACGTATAAAATGTATATATTGTGCTTATTGTGTACGCATGTTGATATATAATATATATGATATATAAGTAGATCTATGTCTGAATAGGTCATCTAATGATGAACTAGTTAGTAAAAGAATAGCATAAGAATATTTAAAAAATGAGAAAATTTGTTTAACCGGTATCACCGACGGTGGGTGTGTGTGTACCCTTTTGACGTGTGATTATGGTGAACCCTACCCGTGGATACAACTTTAGTCAGACTTAGCGAAGCGATAAGAACTGTAAACTATATACTATGTACTGCAAACTGTGAACTGTAAACTGAATTGAGACGTATTCACATGGTATAGAGGATTCTTACTGCTCTCGTTGATACCGACAGAGACAATATCGTGCGATGAAACTCTTAAAAGATTAAAAAAAAAATTATAAACCTTAATAAAAATGTAATTGAGAATGAAAGTATAACTGAAAAGTGATAAGTGAACAATGTAAGGTAAAAGCCATATTGACATATACAATGATAAGTAATTCAATAACAAGTGCAAGTGATTGTCATAAAGTGCAAGTGCAAGTGCAAATGCTACGAACTAGTGAACAGTATTATTTATTTATTTAGATGTGCTGTTAAAGTATTTGTGATATCTATGAAACCATTTGTGAAAGATTGAATTATTGAGCTATGTGAAATTATGGTTACTATATTACTTGAGGATTGGCTTTAAAAAAATACACATATGTTTTGTAAATCTTGTTTGATTGAGTGTGTATATGTCTTTGTTTTGGGCACTGTCCATCTTCCTTGCTGAGTCCGTGAAGCTTACTCCAATTCACACCCCCAATGTAGATTAGTCTAAATCAATGGCAAGTTTAAGGTTGAAAAAAGTCTTTGAAGAACTTTCAGTGACAGTGAGAGTTTTATCTTATAAAGTCGGTTTAATTATATTATAGCGATGCAATATAAATTTTTTTGTAAGTCTCATGACTCGTAATTCCATATAGGGGATGATTGAATATTAAGTTTATCTTATTGTTGTATAAAATTACCAGGTTATGTGCGTTGAATAACGATTCTTTCTTAATAGAGAAAGTGAGTTGTTACATGCTAACTATTGGTGATGTATTATCAAATTATATACTGAAATGTTTTCTTATCGGTCTTTTTCATGGATGTAGGTACACTATCGAACTACGTAAAATTCTTGTATTTTTTTTTCTGCTTTTACTTTGATGTGATTGTACATGCTTTAGGGATTAATTTTTTCTAATAAGTGATATCAGAGCTCGGGTTTAAACACGAGTTAATGAGCTGAAGTTAGAAGAAGTTAAAAAGTCATTGTGAACCTATTTGGTCAGACTTGTACAACCAAACAGTCTCTAGCGCGGTGGTTTTCGGCAAAGAAAACAAAACGTGACCAGATCAAATTCGATCTGTGCGTTTCCTGTACGACACAACGGAAGAAACTCAGTTGTTATCATGATGTGGGACAATCTATTGGTGCGACCATAACAGATTAAGAAGAGGGATCGCACGACTTGGAGAAAGACGACTAGTCTACGGCCACTGGAAGAAAAACATATCGGGTCCGTATGAGGAGGGTCGAAGAAGAGAAACCGAAGGCGGTTTTGCGATATCCAACCTCGTCTATGCGCGAAGTTAGAGCTGGTGAGGGAGAACGCACACCAAAGAAGACGACCAGTGCAGTAGCAACTGATTCGTTAGAGGCATGGTTTGCGGCGTTTTCGACAATATTTTGGTTCATTTTCACTAGATCCGTGCCTAATTCATCGAGTCACATGTTCTTGTACCTTTTTAGTGTTTTCCAGCAGCAGCGAGAGGTGACTGGTGGCCATGAGTGACATCTTTAGCGGCCGCACGTAGAGGAGCGCGTCACGGCGCGTGGAGGCACTTGCGGTGTTTCGGTGGTTGCATTTAGTAATTTTCTGTGCAGTGGTGACTCCATGTGAATATTTTTTTCTTTATGACAGTGTTTTCTTCTCTCTATTTTATTTTTTGGTGCACAGTCTACGATTTGAGATACATCCATAAAGTATAAATAGAGAGTTTGATGACGTACGAGTTTTAGTCTATGAAAGATTAGAATGAGATCGTGTCTGGCACTACAAGGGTTGTATGGGCAATTGAAGAAAGATATCCTAGGGGTATGAGAGAGTCGGAAAAGACAAGTATGTAAGATAGAGCATTATGTGCGCTTTTTATGAGTGTTAATAACATTGTTTTGTGAGAGATAGTTAAGGAGATTTCACCTTCAGCTGTGTGGAAGAAATTGGAAGATTTATACTCTATAAAATCGCTGATGAACCGCCTTTATCTGAAGAAAAGACTATATAATTTCAGAATGAGTGAAGGTACACCCATTAAATAGCATTTTGATGAGTTTAACTATTTAATTATGGACCTAAATAATATAGATATTAAGATTAAAAATGAAGATCAGACATTGATTATTCTGTGTTCATTACTATCTTCTTATGAGACTTTTGTTGATACTCTACTGTACATAAAAATTAGTATTTCATTAGATAATTTTAGTAATGCACTAAAATCGAAATAGTTACAAAAGAACTTTACTGAGTATAGAATAAAAATGAAAGTTTGGTAAGTAGGAGAAGGATACAAAGAATGGACAAATCAAAATCCAAAGGTAAAAAGAAAAATTATTTAAAGTATAGGGAGAATGGTCACTTTATGAGAGATTGTCCTATACTAAAGAGAGAAAAAGAGCAGGAGAGTTTTGCTATTATAATCGACAGAGATAATTCTGACGATAGTGATAGCAACAGTGTTGGGGTAGTTCTATATGTGAATTTGGATTATAAAAAAAGCTCCTAGATTCTTGATTATGGTGCTACATTCCATATGTTTCCACATAAATATTAGTTTGCTACTTATAAGCAAATGAGTGGTACCGTGTATATAAGAGAGGACAGTTTGTTATCTGTAGTTGAGATTGATAATATCATATTAAGAATATTTGATGGTATTATCATGATTATTGAGTGTTAATATGTTCTTCATATGAAGAAGAATCTGATTTTTTTTTTCTACATTGGCGACTTAGGGTTACAAATATCATGCAAAGAATGGTATTGTTAAAGTGTGTAAAGGCTCTGAGGTACTCATGAAAGACAGTTTAAAATCTAGATTGTATGTTCTTCAGGAAAATGTAGTTTTAGAAAAAGCTACTGTAGCATGAAGGAGCAATAACCAAAATCAGTTGTGGCATCTATTTTTGGGTCATATTAGTGATAAAGGGTTATCTGTTTTGAGCAAGTAGAGTTTGTTGAATGGCATAAAGAATGAGTTTTGAGTTTCTGTGAACACTATGTTTAGCAAGCAGACTATAGTGAAATTCAACAAAAAGGTAGTGCACAAGACTAGATGTAAGTTGGATTATGTTCATTCTGACTTATGGGGTCCATACAAAGTTTTCTCCAAGAGTAGTATTGGCATCTTGTGACATTGATTGATGATTACTCTAAGAAGGTATGAGTGTATTTTTAAAAATTCAAAAAAGAGGCATTTTCAACAGTTGTCAAATAGAAAACCATGATTTAGAAGCAGACAAAAAGGAAGATCAAATGTCTTATGACTCACAATAGCTTGAAATTTTGCAATTATGAGTTTGATAACTTTTGCAGTATGAAATGTATAATGAGACACCACAACAGAATGATATTGCAGAACGCATGAATAAGATGCGTTGTGATGTGACACGAAGCATGTTGTTTTATTCAAGTATAGGACATGAGTTTTGGGCTGAAGCTATGAATACTGTTAGTTTCTTGGTTAATAGATTTTCATCCACAAATATTGAGAGTAAAATTCCTTTTGAGGCATGGTCTGGGTCACATGCTAATTATTCTCAGTTGAGAGTGTTTGGTTGTCCTACTTATGCTCATGTTAGGGATGGTATGCTTGAGTCGAGGGTAAAGAAATGCATATTTATGGGGTATGCATTTGGAGTGAAAGGCTACAGGTTGTGGTGTAGTGATCCTAAGTCTCCAAGGTTGATTATCAGCAGAGATGTGACGCTTAATGAGTCTGCTTCACTAGACATTAAGAAGGGGAAAAAAATAGCATAATCATATCACAGTGTTATAGAATAAGTAGAGTTAGAAGTTCAGTCCAATGGTTTAAGGAATGAAGTGCATGATCTTAATCAATAAGGTGATAGTGCACTTGATTAACAATAACCATATAGTATTGCAACAGGTATAGAGAGAAGATAGATTAGATGATCACAGAGGTATGAGAATCTGGTTGCATAGCTTGTCAATTGCAGGACCAATTAATTTGCAAGAACCAGGGAATTCAGATGCTGATCAAATGATTGATGTTGTGTGTGAAGAACTTGATGACATATGTCACTTTGTTGAGGGATCAAATAACCAGTTTAGGTGTGGCCTAAACTTGGCTGGAGTATGTGATACTCAATAGTGCCCTAGTGGAGGCATGTTAGCTAAACGGTGCGACAAGATGGTTTGTTGCTTTGATGATAGAGGAAATTTGAGCTAAAGGAAAGATTTGTTGATGTGTCTTAAACTTTTGTGATATTTATCTATATTCTGAAGATAATTAATGTTGGTTTTGTTTATATTTATCCTAAAAAATATTTAATGTACATCTTAGATAGTTTTAATTTGTGAAAAACTCTACTAATCTCTCTATAAATAGGTTTTTTAATTTATTAGTGATATACTCTCATATTATATAGTAAAATTTTTTCTTGTTGGTCTTACCCGTGGATGTAGACACGCTGCTGAACTACGTAAAATTCTTGTGTCTTTTTTCTTCTGTTTTTACTTTAATGTGATTGTGCATGCTTCATATATTAACTTTTTTCAACAAAAACTTAATACACTAATGTGTTTGTGAAATTCCAGTGACTAAATTGGATTAAATTTTAGCAAATTTATTACGTTGTTGGCTGAAAGAAACCTTATTGAGGATATAAGACTTTATTAGTATATTGGTAACACTGCAATGACTTATGAGCATATTATCTATTTAACAGTAGTCAATTTATGATATTT
>NW_019014674.1:648645-664410 GCF_000150535.2 Carica papaya
TATCAATTCAGTTATTTTGACAATTCAATTTATTAATCTATTAATAAATTTATAATAATTAAACTAAGTTAAATCTTAATAATTCTATTACATTTTTAGATAAAAAAATATATTTTATAAGAATTATTTTTTAAAAAAATAATTGAGATAATTACAATAAATAAAATTTTATTATTATTATATTTTAAAAAAGGAGAGAGATCGGGAAGGGCGGCGAAGGGCAGTTTGCTTTGCCGCGTATTATTAATTAATTTAAGTTTAAAGGTCAAAACATTTGCCTAAAGTCAAACATAACAAAGCTTCATAATTAAATAATAGCTGCACGTACACACATATATGTATATATGTATACTTTAATTAATTTATTTTTCTTCTTATAAATCTAATCTATGTAATCATCCACTGTTATTGGACCGACCATGTCGAGACCGAAATTAAAGTGCTATACACACACACACACATAATGTGTATGCATGCATATGTATGTAAGGAAAGGGTCAGAGTTTATTTGTCAATTCAATCAAGCTCGAACTGGATTCAATTTTTTCTTCCTCCTCCAGCTATAAAACACGTTAAGACTCATTAGTGATGTCGGGGATGGATCGCCATGATCAGGGACCATGAACACATTTAATTAATTAAATTCAAAAATTACCATCAATTTTGTTACACACTTGTAATCAATCGGTCATTTTCATTTTTTTTTTTTTTCCTTCACCGATTTTCTTTCACGTCCGACTTCATTTTCTGCATGCGTGCGTATACCCACATATATATATATGACAATATTTCATTACTTATAACATAATTTTTAATAAAAATATATAATTTAACCCAAATTTATATTTTTACAGATAATAGGTAATTTTTTTGTAAATAATATTTATATCTATTAAATTTTTAAATAATAAATAATTTAAATTTTAATTGAAGCAAATGAATTTGCATGTTAATTTTGAGTCAACAGACTTGGAGAACAGTGGACCAACAAGGGCAAGTGGTGTCCGTTGTCAACTCGTGTTCATACAATAAATAAGCCCAGCCACGCAAGTACTTCCACCACGAGAAAGCCGAAGCCAAAAAAAAAAACGACTTACAGAAATAGCTACAATATAAAATGTATGTATATGTATACGTGTATGTATGTACGCATGTTAGTTGCTGGCATATTTGTTTCTTGTTATATATGTGGGAATTTTATGACTGCTGGGCCTACCCAAGTTTAATTCCTCTGCCAAATTCAACCCCAGTTTGGTTTTATCAATTATTCACCTCTGATTAATACTCTCGTAATATTTAATATATTAATAAAATTATTAAGTTTCATTTAAATAAATTATTACGTATTTTAATAAAAAAAAATTAATTATTCGACAATTAAATATAATTATATATTAATAGTAAGTAATTATTCGAAAATTAAATTTTATCTTGCCCATTAATTAATTGTTTGTCACAAATTAAATTAATACCTTAATTACGAATTAGTTCTGTGACTATCAATTACACCTTTTATCTGTCCCCCTGCTACCTCTCGCATGACCCGGTTTTGCCAGCAGCCAAACAACTATTTATAATTGTTTCCGTTTCTTAACGTCTCAACTGTTATCTACGCATTGGAATTGTCTTGAAACTTTATTGATTGAGAAATTGACAACAGTAATCATAAAACAGAGGACTCCGTTACTTAACAACTAAAACATACAGTTAAGATATTGCATGTGTGCGTGCCACTAGCCAAGCAGTTGGACATATTTTATACATGTATATGTATATGTATGCATATCCCGAAATAAATGAACGTATTTTATTTTTAATTTATTATAATTATTTAATTAAAAAAATTTAATATGTTATAAAATATTTTTTTATTATTTAAATTCATTAAAATTTAATTATTATAATTTTATTAATATATTAACGAGTTAACTTATTAATTACATTAAATTAAATATTATATGATTTATTATTATTAACTAATAATATATTATTATTAGGAAAATTCAAATTTATTAAATTGAAATAGAATATAAACTGATAATATATAATTTACATATATATATATATGTGTGTGTGTGTGTGTAGGTAGACATATAGATGTATTATTGGGATTTGGTTTTTGGGTTATTTTTCAAATGCTTGTTTTTCTTGTATTATACAGGGATTTGTCATGAGGACCTACCAGGCATCGTTGGCTTTTTGAACATAACAGGGATTTTGACTAATTTGTGTTTGACATCTAATTTATATTTATGCAAATATAATTCAAATTATATTATAATTAATCATGATTAGTTTTCGTTATGTCTTCGTATAAATGTTAACGAGTAATATTTGAGGATGCCTTACATAGATTATATCAACTTCAATTATATAATGATATTTAATAATGAATTAATATTTACAAATTTCCAATTATAATTATTAATTATATGTTAAGAAAATAATATATATATATATATATATGTAGACATTGTTAAGCCTTGTTCTTCCTTTGTTTCATCATCCTCCATTCCAATAAATAAATAAACTTATTAACTACAAATAATAAAAACCACAATGTGAAAAAATATTAAAAAAGGAAAAAATTAAAACCTATCCAATTCCAAGCATCTTCGGTTAGTATCAATGCTGAAAAATTGAATGTTAACCTTTATATACAACTTTTTTGTAATAAAAATTTTAATTCATTTAATAAATGTCAAATAACCCATCTCTAATATCATCTTAAAATTAATATAATTAAATTAACCAATAAAATATGTAATTTTACTAATTTATATATATATATATATAGATAGTTTTTTTCTTTAACAAGAATAAAAATTAATTAATTAATTACTAAAATTGTCCCCTATCTGCCACGTAAACCTGCCAAAATGATGTCTAGTAACTTCGGGGAAAGAAGACAAAATAAGACCCAGTCTACAGAAACCATTATTTGTTAATTAGTAATTTTCAACAAGCGCGACGCTGACTTTCAACTCTTACCCCCACTTTTCTTCTTTCAGTGAAAAAAATGGGACAAAGTGGAAATTGCATGCAACTCACGGCATATTCTCATATATAATATTCAATGTATGTACACTCTAGTGCCACGCCTGTAAATAATCTTCAACTACAAGTCCATTATTGTATTCTCCATTGTATATATACCCACGTTAGCTTCAGTTTCCATACATTTTCTCAATTTGTAACTAGGAAATATATCATACCTGCCTTGACTGAAACTCGTCTAAAAAAAAAAAATGTACTCCATCAAGTTTTCATTTTTCAAGAACCTTTTCTTCTTCTTCTTCCGCCTTTTATTCAGAAACCCAAAGGGTACAACTCTTCACAGATATGCATCTCTGTCAAAATACCAGAAATATATCTATAACCCATCTGATCTCCTCCGCAGAACCGACCCGTCAACTCAGACTCTGATGTTTAGTGTGGAAGGAGCTCTTCTTAAATCATCTTCTTTGTTTCCTTACTTCATGCTGGTGGCGTTTGAAGCTGGAGGACTGATACGGGCTTTTCTGCTCTTTGTTTTGTATCCTTTGATCTGTTTGGTTGGAGAGGAAATGGGGTTGAAGATAATGGTTATGGTGTGCTTCTGCGGGATTAAGAAGAAGAGTTTCATAGTGGGAAGGAGTGTTTTGCCAAAGTTCTTGTTGGAGGATGTTGGGATGGAGATGTTTGAGGTGGTGAAGAAAGGAGGGAAGAGAGTGATTGGTGTAAGTAAAATGCCTGGGGTTATGGTTGAGAGTTTTCTGAAAGATTATCTGGAGATTGATCTGGTTGTGGGAAGAGAGCTTAAGGTCATCAATGGCTACTTTGTTGGAATCATGGAGGATAAAAAGGACTTGGTTGCTTTAGACGAGATTCTTGAAGCAAACAAGGATGGTCATGTTGTTGGCATCTCTTCCTTTGACAAATCCTTAGACAACCTCCATTTCTTCTCTCGCTGCAAGGTAAGTTTTTTAAGAATTTTTTTAACGTAAATTTTAATAAATAACAATAAAATAAATTTTATAATGATGAAATACCATGATTAATATTGCAGAAAATATATATGACCAAAAAAATAAGCCAGTCAATTATGGGAACTTCTACATAGATCTTTCTCACTTTTTCTGTTCATGAATTGGATATAATATGATATATATATGTAAACTAATAAGCACTTTTTGGTTATTCTTTAAAAGCATTGATAATTTATCATGTTTCTTGTGGATGGTCTTTTTTAAATTATTTTTACATATACCCAGTGAGAATATATATGTGTATATGTATAGATATATTTAAAGTGAAACAGTGATAATTAATGATGGGTTTTATTACAATTTGATCCCTGCACAGGACATTTACTTGGTGAGAAAATCAGACAAGAGAAGCTGGCAACACCTACCCAGAGAAAAATACCCTAACCCACTTATTTTCCACGACGGAAGACTCGCCGTCAAGCCGACCCCCTCCGCCATTCTCGCCATTTTCATGTGGATCCCATTTGGCCTCCCTCTCTCCATTTTCAGAATCTTCATCGGTTTGACTTTCCCATATGATCTCGCCCTCCCCATCTGCTCTTACTCTGGTCTGCGTCTCACCGTATCAAAACCCATCACTCCCCCCGCCTCAAAAAACAACACTAAAGGCCTTCTCTACGTCTGTAACCACAGAACCCTTGTGGACCCTCTTTATCTCTGCTTTGCATTAAAGAAAAATCTAACCGCGGTCACCTACAGTCTCAGTAGATTATCCGAGATCTTGGCTCCAATCAGGACCGTCCGATTAACCCGTAACCGGGTTGATGACGGCAAGATGATGGAAAGACTACTCAATCAAGGGGACCTCGTCGTTTGCCCGGAAGGGACGACATGCAGAGAACCATATCTATTGAGATTCAGTCCGTTGTTTGCTGAAATGGGTGATGACATTGTCCCTGTCGCCATGAACACTGACGTCAGCATTTTCCATGGAACTACCGCCAGTGGACTCAAATGCTTTGACCCTTTCTTCTTCTTCATGAACCCTAGACCCATCTACACCGTCCAGTTGCTTGACCGTGTGTCAGGGTCGTCGAAAAGTCATGATGACGGACAGTCGAGATTTGATGTTGCGAATTTCGTGCAGAGTGAAATTGCCAGAGAATTAGGGTTTGAATGCACCAAGCTGACAAGGAGAGATAAATACCTGGTTTTAGCAGGGAACAATGGAGTAACATCTAATGCCAGTCACAAGCAACAATAATAATGATTCTCCATTGAAGTGTCGTGAAAGATTTCATGATCATCATCAACAGCTAGCTTGAATATTAGTTAACTAAACTTGTTTATAATATATATAATTATATATATATATAGATGGTTTCCATGAATGTTAATATGCGTGGGTTTTCAAGTTTTTGCTGGGTTAGCTAAGATTTGTCTCTAAATTTGTTCATTATTTTTTTTTTGGTACGCTAAATTTATTGTTTGCGTGAATATTTTGTTGAGTGATTAGAGGTTGTTCAAGAAACTTAGAGAAGATGATTACTGTTAATCCTTCTTAATTTGTATAATTCCAGTTTCTCTCTTCTTCCCTAATTATGGGATTGTGAGGGTGATTATTTATTAATTGTAATTAATACGATCGCTAAATGTATATATAACTGTTAAGTATTATCGAGCTACCTTCCATAATCAACAAGATGAAGTTCATTTTGGATCAACAAAACTTATCTTTATCAAGAATATGATTTTCTTTACCATATATATATATATATATATATAAAATAGCCCTAATAAATTGCAAACACTAACTTTTTAATAACTAATAAAATTAAAATGTTATTGTTATTCAAAATATTTATTTTGTCTTATACTCACCCATATTCTAAAAATATAAAAATAAAATTTGAATCAAAATTAAATTATTAAAAATACCCCGAAAAATACACAAATAGAAATGAAACATATTTTCACTCTATATCAATGTGTATTAAAATAAACTACACACACAGACACACGAAAATTAGACCTAGCGAGAAATAATTTGACATATTTTTACTCTATGATTTAGCTTCATATTAAAGTAGCGAGAACTATACAACATTATGTAATATTTTTATTTAATATATAAGATAATGTTATTTAACATATAACTTTATTTTTATAATTTTACAAAAATTAAAATTTTTAAAAAATATTTGAAGTGTTTACACTGTTTAGTTATATCTTGAATATTGAATAAACTGAAATTTTGCAACATGTCGATTTATATCTGTGTAGGTACAGCTGTTTCAACTGTACCTTATAACAATCCCAATTAATGCAATTTTATTTATAACTAACATGCAGATTGTAATTAATGTTTATCATTATTCAAAAATTAATTATTTAATAATTTTAATTTAATTACTAATGCGATAATTAACGTAAAAACTAAAATGTTTAGTTAAAAATTAGTTGTGAAAATTAAAGGAGACTGACTAATGCATTAATGGGATTCAAGAACACTTTGTCTTGTCTGGTTCCAACACAAAACCAACTGCTTTTCTGATGGCCCAAATCTATAAACACTCGTTGCTTCTCAAAAAATCTTTGTAAGTTCCATCAGATCTTTGAAAAAACTTGTAGTGCTCGTTTTTTGGAATTATAATATTAAGTTTTTCAAAATTTTGTGATGAATAAATTTTATTATTCTTAGATATTTATGTTGTAAAATCATCACATATACTACGATCTTGAAGGCCGTCTTTCTAAGGTAAAGTTTTTGAAAGTCTTTATGAACGCTATGAAAAGTTAATTGGGTTTCAGAAAAGTAATATGAAATTATTGTTGTTGAATTTCTGTTGATTCTCGTCTGCTTGATTCATAAAAATTGTAATCCGGTGATAAATTATTTAACTAAGAAAATTATGAACACTCCTTAAATATTGCAGAAATATTTAATAATTAGTATATAATTATTTTGAATGGTTATTATAAATGATTAGAGTGTATTATTTGAGATATATAAAAAACTCAACCGTAACTATCCGTGTATAAGACACGAAGTATTGTAAAGTAGCCGGAGAATCCGCCATTTTTACTACCATAATAGTGTAGTTCATCGCCCTTGTTTTTTTACTCTTTAAGATAAGAAGGGATTCCACTTAGAAAAGAAAACGTTTCATGCTAATAGATTCGGATTTTTAACTACGGGTTCTAAACTATGAAAGATTTTATCAATTAATATTATATAGAAGAAATCAATTATGTACACTAATATAGTTAAATTTGCTATTCATAGATAAACTATACCATATTTTAATTAATTTCGCTCTTAATTGCTTGCATCTCTATTAATGATTTGATTAATTTCACCTAAATGTTATGAATTATTATTCAAAAATTTTAAAGTTATAGTTTTTTAACATAACATCTCAAACTTAATTGGATTAAAAGGAAAAAAAAAAAAAACACTCAGAAACAAACTCTTGTATTTTAATAATATGACCTTTTAGAGCTCGAAATATTACGAGCTCTTTTCTATAATTTTATATAAAAATTTTCGTAATTTAAATTTTTAGTTATTATAATATCGTCTCGTGAATCTTGTAAATTCAAGATAAAAAAAAACGATAAAATTATTTTCTAATTTAATGATATGATCTTTTAAGATTTCAAATACCGTGGTCTATTTTATTGAACCTATTACAATATTATCATATAAATTTTGTCAATTTACATGAATTCATAAGGAAAATCTTATTTAAATGGACTCTTTTCAATGTGTTTCAAATTTATTATTTCATAATATTCTCACGCTTCCAATTCAATTTTGTAGGCTTGAGCTTGAGCACAATTTTCATGGATTCATTATTTATATATTCTTTCTTAAATCGGACCGGGTACGATATCAAATTTATTGGGCCGGGTCATGAAGACCCGGAACCACCAGATGAAAAAACACGGGAGAGGTTGTCGTTTCTCAAGGTCCCAAAATAAAAAAAAAAAAAAAAAAAATTGGCTCAGGACTAATTAGAAATTCTCGAAAGTTCTTTCCATCTTCCCCCAAAACCACAAGTACTATATAACGAACGTAACCTAACATCGTTTCCTTTTCACCTCTTCCTTTCTAGGGTTTCGACTTTCTGGTTGTGAACAAATTCAGTCTACAACTCTAATTCATTTTCATCACAGTTTCTTTCTTTGGATCTTATTACCCTAGCTTCTGTCCGGTTGAGTTTTCTGCGGTGTTGGTGCGGTTAAGGGCTTGGGATGGGTACGGAGAGGAAGAGGAAGGTCAGCTTGTTTGACGTTGTGGATGAGACGTCAGTCACCGGGAAGGTCACCAAATTGAACGGTGGGGCGGCGATGAACAGCAACAGCGTTGGCGGCAACCTGAGTAGTCTTGTAAACCGGTGGAATGGGAGGCCATACTCGCAGAGGTATTATGAAATACTGGAGAAGAGAAAGACTCTCCCTGTTTGGCAGCAGAAAGAGGAGTTCTTCCAGGTTCTTAAGGCCAGCCAGACTATAATACTGGTTGGTGAGACTGGTAGTGGTAAAACCACTCAGGTTAGTTTTCATTACTATTTCTCCACTATGTATTCTACCTCATTTTAAATGCATATATATATATATGTTTGTAAATTAGTGTCTATTGGATGTTTAAGATTCTTCCTTTTGTTTTTTTTTAATGTATATTTTCTTTTTTTGGCATGAGATAGGATGTTATAGGAACTAATAAGTAATTGACAGCTTCGGTATTTTCACTAGATAGTCATTTTAAATGAAGGAACCAAGGAAGTTCAGAATCTTTGAAACAATTGGAGTAGCCCGGGTGTTTGTTAGATTCTCCTTTTTTTTTGTCCTCCTTTCTGTCGGGTGTTTTATGGTGTAACTTCTGGTCCAAAAAATAATATGAGAGGAAGATACATTGTTCTTAATACCTTTATCTTCCTGAATCAATTATTGCACGTGCAAATATGAAAAATCCTTTCTTTGGCATTTTCTCTTAGGTGGGAGACAAAGCTGTATGTTACTGAGTTTTTTGTCAACATAAATAACTAAATTTTTTCTCAACATAAATAACTAAGTAATGCCTTAGGATATCTTTTTTGAAATATGTTCTGTGTTACTGGGAATGTTGAAGCTTGTGGAGTGTGTGGTGGCTTGTGTTTTTGCCCACTGATGTTCTAGCATGTAATTTTAGGTTTAGGAAAGTGGGGTGTTAAAATTTTGTGTTATATGCTTGTAAGATATTCTGGATTTGTCTTTATACCAAGAAGATATTAAATCTTAATCATCATACCTTAGTTGCATTGCATCAAGCTGAAAAGACAGTCAACTCAAGTGTTGGTTTGTGATTGGATAATTTCATTTATATTTTGTGCTAAGGAAGTGTCTGTGGAAATTAGTGATTAATGAGTAACTGTTATTCTCAATAGATTCCCCAGTTTGTTTTGGAAGCTGTCGATATAGAAACCCCAGATAAACGCAGGAAATGGATGGTTGGATGCACACAACCTCGCAGAGTCGCTGCAATGTCTGTTTCTCGACGTGTTGCTGAAGAGATGGATGTAACTATTGGGGAAGAGGTTGGTTATAGCATACGTTTTGAAGACTGCAGCTGTGCTAGAACTGTTTTGAAGTAAGATGATTATTCTAACACAGATATGCTTTTTATTATTTTAAATACTCAACATTTTACTTGTTGCATACACAATCCATATATGCTTGCATATACTCATGCTTTTGTCATCTCTTCTGCCAGGTATCTGACAGATGGTATGCTCTTGCGAGAAGCAATGACAGATCCACTTTTGGAACGCTACAAGGTAATTATTCTCGATGAGGCTCATGAAAGAACTCTAGCTACAGATGTACTTTTTGGTCTTCTCAAAGAAGTGCTGAAAAATAGACCCGATCTGAAGCTAGTTGTAATGAGTGCAACACTTGAGGCTGAGAAATTTCAGGGGTATTTTAATGGTGCACCTCTTTTGAAGGTGCCTGGTAGACTTCACCCTGTCGAGATATTTTACACTTCAGAACCTGAAAGGGACTACCTGGAGTCTGCCATTCGGACTGTCGTGCAGATACATATGTGTGAGCCTCCTGGGGATATTCTTGTTTTCTTAACTGGAGAGGAGGAGATAGAAGATGCATGCCGTAAAATAACAAAAGAAATTGGTAATCTTGGGGATCAGGTGGGGCCTGTGAAAGTTGTGCCCCTTTATTCTACTCTTCCTCCAGCTATGCAACAAAAGATATTTGAACCTGCCCCACCTCCAGTAAAGGAAGACAGTCCTCCTGGAAGGAAGATTGTGGTGTCAACAAACATTGCGGAAACTTCACTAACCATAGATGGAATAGTGTATGTTATTGATCCTGGGTTTTCTAAGCAAAAAGTTTACAATCCCCGAGTCCGTGTTGAATCTTTGTTGGTATCTCCAATATCAAAGGCAAGTGCACACCAGAGAACAGGACGTGCTGGAAGAACTCAACCAGGCAAATGCTTCAGGCTCTACACAGAGAGGAGTTTCCATAATGATCTTCAGCCACAGACATACCCTGAAATATTGCGATCAAACCTTGCAAATACAGTTCTGACCTTGAAGAAACTGGGGATAGATGATTTGGTGCATTTTGATTTTATGGATCCTCCGGCTCCTGAGACATTGATGCGAGCTTTGGAGGTATTGAATTACTTGGGAGCATTGGATGATGATGGGAACCTAACAAAATTGGGTGAAATCATGAGTGAGTTTCCTTTGGATCCACAAATGTCAAAGATGCTCGTCGTCAGTCCTGAATTCAACTGCTCAAATGAGATCCTTTCAATTTCTGCCATGTTATCAGGTATTCTTTTGCAACTTCTCTCTACTTTTTTGTCTGTCTTGTGTCCGGTGGCATAATGTAATTGTCATTGGCTTGCTTCAGTTTGGAATGCATGCCAATTGGTCTTGCATGCACCGATGCACCTGGTGGTGCAGGGTGCTAGTCTACTAGAGGTTTAACTTCTTACATGTGTATGTAAGTACACATGCACATGCATGCAGTTGAGTCTAATGAGTCCAATTAGGTTGTCATCAGCAACTCTCTTGTATGGGTTCCATGCCCCCGGTTGGCATGCACCATAGGATTTCTAAGTGCGTGCTGATGCAGATAGTTGCAGTTTCTCAGTATTCTCTCATGAAGCACATGGTGTCGTCTCGCCTCTATGCATCTGCTGACCTTCCGTGGGCCTCTTCTGTGATAACCCAATTCTTTCTTTAGTACCCAATTGCTTTGTCCGGCCTAGGGAGGCTCAAAAAGCTGCGGACGAAGCGAAAGCTAGGTTTGGGCACATCGATGGAGATCACCTTACGCTCTTAAATGTCTATCATGCTTATAAGCAAAACAGTAAGTATTGTTTTCCTCTTTAGCAGTATGATCACTGAGTACTCTATATGCCATTTGTTTTATAATTCATAATGTTGTCTATGTGGAAATGGTTTGCAGATGAGGACTCATCTTGGTGTTATGAGAATTTTATCAATCATAGGACCATGAAGGCTGCTGATAATGTTAGACAACAGCTGGTACGCATAATGGCCAGGTTTAACCTCAAATTGTGCAGCACTGATTTCAACAGCCGTGACTACTATGTCAATATAAGGAAGGCCATGCTAGCTGGCTATTTCATGCAGGTGGCTCACCTGGAACGCACTGGACACTACTTGACTGTTAAAGACAATCAAGTATGTATAGTTATTTATTATAGTGTTGTAATAACTATTTTACATTTCGGTATAATGCTCTACAATCTGCCTGGCTGAGAAGAGGGTGATATTGTAATCCCCTATTGTAGAAGGGAGGTATAGGGGTTATGTTTAATCATACGTCTTGGCATTGTTTATTTTGCAGGTGGTGCACTTGCATCCTTCAAATTGCCTGGATCACAAGCCAGAGTGGGTCATTTACAATGAGTATGTACTGACTAGTCGAAATTTTATCCGCACAGTGACAGATGTTCGTGGTGAATGGTTAGTTTCCTTTCTCTGTTGATTTTGCTGTTGAGGTTTGTGTTTCTTTTGTTTATTCAGTATACATTGTTCAGATAAATTGAAAGGTTCACACAGTTCATCCTAGATAAACTTAAACATATTTTACTCACAAAATTTGATGTACTCTCACATATTTGTCTTTGTCTAATTGAAAGTAATTATTAACAATTTATAGTAACGGGTTATCTAGGGAGTGAATGAATGTGTGTTGTTGAGGAGGGAAAATAACCGAACAACTTTAGAATATAGGGATGGAATTATTACAAGGAGCTGCAGTATCACTTGTATATATGATATTTGTGCCCATTTTTTATTCTA
Organism: Carica papaya; assembly: GCF_000150535.2. Next base: position 660,959 of record NW_019014674.1, read on the forward strand.
GATTATCCTCACTGCATAAATGATCTGTTTCTTTCTTGGTGCAGGTTAGTTGATATAGCACCACACTATTATGATTTGATTAACTTCCCCCAGTGTGAGGCCAAGCGTGTACTTGAGAAGCTTTACAAGAAGAGGGAGAGGGAGAGAGAGGAAAGCAAGAATAGAAAGTGAACTATTGCCATTAGTATATTTTAGCTTTACCCCCCAGATTTAAAAAGGATGTTGAATTTTGGAGAGGCAGGTGAAACATTCTCCAGCATACTTTTTTGGTGGAATCTCCAAGTGGGTAAAAGAATATAGATGGAGTATTTATTGTACCATTTTTTAGACTAGGTGCAGTGACCTTCCTTAAGTACTATATTAAGCTGTTGGTTTGTTTTTCTGAATGTGATGTTCTTGTCAATTTATTTTGGTTAATATTTAGAGGAAATTTGTTGGTTGGTTCTACATGCATCAAATATTAGCTAATAGCCATATTTGTTGGATTCTTAGGATGTGTTAAACAATTTTCTTTTTTTTTTAAAGTGTATATTTGTTCCAGTGTTTCAGTACCATTTTGTATCAGGAGAGTTGAACATATGTACTTATATAAAACATATGTATTTATATGTTGAAATCGAACCTCCATCAGATGAAAATATATTATAGCTAGACAAATGACTTGATTAATTTCTCACTTGAAGAATCTTCAACCCAGCTGCCTGCTTTTTGCTTTTTGACACGATTCTTTCTCATCATGTCTTTCAATTTAGTTAAAGTGCTCCATGCGCCTGTTTCACCATAAATCCTTGAGAGAACAGAATATATTGCAGGGTGATCATTTTTCAGCTTAGATATTCCCTCTGCAGCCAACTGGCCAAGTTCCAAACACGAATGTAATCCGCAAGCTCCAAGCAATGCTCCCCAAATGACTGCATCGGGTTTGAAAGGCATTCCCCGAATCAATTTCTCCGCTTTCTCTAGTTTGCCTGCCCGCCCATAGAGGTCCACCATACAAGCATAATGTTCCTTTTCTGGTAGGACACCATACTTCGTTTTCATGGCCGTGAACTGCCTTTCACCTTCTTTCACCAATCCAGCATGGTCACAGGCAGACAACACATTGACAATTGTCACCTTATCCGGCCTCAAACCACTCTTTATCATCTCCTTGAATATATCCAATGCTATTGTTCCAAGTCCGTGCCTAGCACAACCTCCGATAATTGAATTCCATGACACCAAATTCTTCATTGGCATGGACTCAAAAATGCAAAATGCAGCATTGATATCCCCACATTTAGCATACATGTCCACAAGCGACGTTGACAAAATCACATCGCTTGGAACAACAAGGTTAACAAGATTTCCATGAACTTGTTTACCCACGAGAAGGGAAGCCGATCTCGCACAAGCATCTAAAACACACGAAAATGTAAAATGATTTGGCGTAGTCCCGGACTCTATCATCAACTGGAACAGCTTCAACCCAGCTAAAAACTTCCCATTCTGCACATACCCACTGATCATCACAGTCCAAGAAACCACATTCTTTTCGCTTATGTCGTTAAAAACAGACCGAGCTCTACTCATTTCCTTATTTAAGATATAACCATTAACCATTATAGTCCAAGTAACATCATCTTTCTCGGGCATGGCATCAAAAACTCTGTGCGCATAACTCGTACAACCCAAATCCATATATCCCGAAACCAGAACGTTCCACGACGCAACATTCTTCACTAATATCTCATCAAACACTCTCCTCAATCCACCTCGATCCTTCAAAATCGTGTACCCCTTCATTAGGGCAGAACCAACAAACGTACCCAAATTAAGCCCTAGACAAACTGAAAGTGCGTGAAATTGCGACACCAAAACATCAAACACAGAGCCCAATACAGCAGTAACAACTGTTGATATAGTGTACTCCGTGGGTCTTAATCCGGATCTTTGCATTTCTAGAAAACATTGATGAACTGCAAGTGGGTTTTTGGTCTTGTTCATGCCGGATAACATGGTGTTCCATGAAACCGTGTCTTTATGGGGCATTCTATCGAACAGTTCGTGGGCGTTCTGGAATTGGTTGTTCTGAACGTAGGCGTTGATCATTTGATTCCAGGTGGTGGTGTTTTGGGATGTTGGGTTTTGATCGAAGAGCTTCCGCGCTTCAGTCAAGCGGTTGGTTTGGATGTGAGCGTTGATCAGGCTAGTTAGATTGGCTGTAGATAGCGTGCAAATGCGGCGGGAAAATGGTAGATTGAAAATCAGGGCTCTGTAAATCGTATTTGCTAAAATTTTCCTGCTTCGGCTTGGCATATGCAGGCCGCGAACGATGAACCATCTGTACAACATGGTTGGATTCCAAAGCTGATGGATTTAACAAGATTGCTCCAATCCTCGCTAAAAGAATTAGTCTTTAGTCTATTTTAGTTCAGTTCTGGTTTGGGCGTAAAATACAAAAATAAAGAAGAGTATTTAGTTTTAATTTTATTTTCTATTAATTTTTAGTTAATAAATTAAAAAATATAATGATCCATTTCAGTTTGGATCTACTAAACTTATAAAACTGATTCAGTCTGATTTGTTCCAAAATTCAAACAGTCTGATTCCTGTCAACATTTTTACCTTTCAAAGTTTTCAATTTTGGTTCAATTTGATCAATTCCAGACTGATCGAATAACCTTACATATTTATAAAGTAGATGACCGAGCCCGATTTAAATTTTTGGTTTGTGCAGATCTTGATTGCTTACAACAATCATCTTGAAATCGAATCATTCTCTTAAAAACAAATCTACCCCGAAGTGAATATTTAATTTATATAGAAATACACAATGCATCACAGCTACATACTACCCTGTAACAACAAGAGCTGATTCATCCTTATTTATATGTTCCTCAACTGACTCGGAATGCTCATAGCCTCCAACTTTAGTATTTTCCGACGGTCAGTTTCCGATAAAGTGCATCGATCTCGGCCTGTATGATATTACATTATGAGATTAACTGTTGAAGAAAAATCAATGAAGACAGCAAGGCAAGTCAATTCACCTGATAATATTTCAACATCTTCGGTCTTCTTTTCTTCATTGTTGCAGTCACTAAATCTTTTTCCATGTCGAATGGATTTGGGTCCAATACCACACCTCTTATGTACTCAAAGCCTCGGAGCTATTTTTTTTTTTCGCAGGGCATTTTGTAAATTCAGTAAAGAGACAAGTTCAGTTTAGCTTTATTATTTAACATGTTGTCATAACTAGAAATCTAATCCTGGTTTCTTTTTGTGTTTTGTTTTACGTCAAATTCTTTTTCATGCACAGGCAGATTTTTACCTTGTTCCTCTCAGCGGTAGATTTTAGCTCTTTGAGGACATAATCTTGTAGTTGATCAAGAGAACAAAGATCAGAGAAAGAGCCCATGTGACCATTGACATACGCCCACTGCTTGGTATTTTCGACATGGGGCACTACT
>NW_019014674.1:719684-777282 GCF_000150535.2 Carica papaya
TACCCATGAGTGTTGCTAAAAAGTTGAAAATAATTTAGTGTAGATTCTTACGGACGATTATGAGGAGAAAAGGAAGTCTCACTTAGTGGCATAGGAAGTGACCAAAAGACCATTCAATCAGGCCGTTTAAGTTTGAGGCTTGTAGTAGAAATGACCCAGGGTGTTTAGGGTAAAGTGGATATGGCAGTTCATGAAAGAAAATGGCAATCTTTGGCGGAGGGTTATGAAGGAGAAATTTCGGTACAATAGATAAAGAATTATATTCTAGAGTTCGGACAAGACTGCATGGAAAGGAGATATGGAAAAAAGTAAATATTATATCCAAAAAAAGAAAAAGAAAAAGAAAAATAATAGTATGAGAAGGAATAAATTTAAGAAATATATTAAGTAGAGGATTGGGAAGGAAGAGAAAACTAGCTTCTCAATAGACCTTGGCTTGAAGAGAGCACTTAGAGATAGATTTCCACAGATCTTTAGTATTGCACGATATAAGGATATCTCAATCAATGAATCGTATAGAGACTTTGGGGAAGGAAGGGAGAGGCACATGGAGGTATTAAGAACTCTTAGCAATTGGGAATTAAATGTATGAAACTCTCTTGAGCTTACTGTCTTTTGCATCTTTGAATGAGAATTATGATCAATCGATTTGGACCCTCAACTCAAAAGGAATTGGGTCTTTCTATAAATATTTGGCCAAGAATGACATAGTAATAAAACAAGTTTCCTTTTCGACAAATCTAGAGGTAAATGCTCCTCTCAGAGTTAAGTGAGATCTAATAATCATGATCTTGCGAAGTAGGTGATAACTCTATAGGCTTGGTAAAGACATCCTTGAACTGTGACAATATTTCTACCATCCTTCTCTTGACCTACCGATCGCAAGCAGTCATCTATCCTTCAAGACTTGTTGAACTAGCGTCTAATACACAGAACACTATACAAATATGATTTCTTATCCATCTCATTTTCAAGCCTTGAGAGGATAATTTTCTTGGCCTGCCTAAGTATGTTACTCCTTGTAAAGTAACTACCTCACCACTAATTTCAAGAGTTGACTTTTGAATTGATGAAATCAAATTTCATGGGACTATATTGCTTCATCCAATCCACCTCCAAGATGATGCCATAACACCCCAATTTGATTACTCGTAGGTTACAACATAATTGGTGGTCTTGCATGGTCCAACTAACATTGTTACACCCCCCTTGGTCGATCATTTTCCAACCATTAGCTACCACCACTACTAAGAGCTTCTTAGTAACTACTTTGCCCTTCATCCGTTCAGCTATAGATCAACAAAGGAAGACAAAACTTCCACCAACAATATTACTGCTTGCTCCCCATCTAATCTTCCTTTAGTCCTCAAGTGTCTTCCAATTACTTCTTCAATTGCTTGTAAGGACAAGATCTTCGTATCCTCCCCTCCTTCCTCTTCCTCTTTTTCTTCCCCTCCCTCCTAATATAATATAGCCATGTGTTTGCCTTATTGGCCAGGAAAATATCTTTCTCCAAACTTAAAACAAGGATTTATAATGTACTTTTGGTCCTTAGAACTAGCAGTAAAGTGACGGGAGGAGCTCCTAGGTTGTGTGATCTTTTGAGTATTTTAGTGTTTATAATACTTAATAACAAGATTCGAAGGTGGGTATTGTTGCATTTAGTGTGGAAGGATGTCCCCGGTAGTGTCATGGATGGCCTTTTGGTTGCTTTAAGATTGGCGTTAGGAACGGGGTTTATCCCTTTTTATCTATGGCCTCTACTGCTTGCTCTTCCAGGAGGGCTACCTCGAAAGCTTTGTTTAGAGTAGAGTATATGGACCTGGGTAATGCTATACTACCCTGAAGCCATGGGAATCCGAGACCACCACTACCACACCCAACCTCTCGTGATCTTGTTATGGGCAAAATCTTCTTCTGACCAGGGTCTGTAGAGAGAGAAGACGATACCTAGAGGAAGGCAGGAACTGTTTCGCCAATCCCCTCATCAGTTCAAGAGCCCCAAATTCTTGACTCTAGTCAGACCTGGCTCTTATGTGCTGCAACTATTGGAGCTATTCAAACAAATTGTCGAACCTTGATTGGAGGCGCGTCTAATTTTGGTGATGCATCTCTTGCAAATCATCCCTATTGCAATGCATCAAGTCATATATTTTCATCATAACCTCCTTGAGTTTTTGATCAAATCCTTTCATGGACTCTTCAAAATGTCGCCAACACCAATAAGCAGTCGTCATGGCCTTGCCTCGCATCAGTGCCATAATCGCTCGCGAATTTTGTGTATCCTTGAAATTGAAGGACTTTGATACCAAGCTGTACGGAGCCTTAGCATAAGCCCGTTCAAGCAATTGGTTCTTGATAGTGTAATTTGTGATTTAGAGTTTTGGACATAAATGAGGGTTATGGGGAGAAGATAGAATAGTAAGAGAAGAGAGAGAAAACAAAGAAAGACAAGTCCGAGAGTGAGAGAATTTTACAAGTGACTACTAATTATAGAATTTCATTCAAGAAGGTTTTTTCATACAGATTTCTTCTTGTAAGGTGGTTTTCTATTCGCACCTTCATACAACCCATAACAACCATAACAAAAAAATAAAGGAAATTCTAGAAAATAATTAATAATAGGTTAGATGGAATAACAAGAAACATAATGATTTCTCTACTCTAACTAACTAGGTTATTAATGATGATAAGCAAAACATTGAGCTAGATACTGTTGAGCCGCCATCTCATTCCTTTACCCTTGTAGCTCTCATTCTCCTCTGACAAACATCAAGGTTTGTTTATGGCTTCAGATGGCACTGCTAGTAGCTCATGCCCTACAAGTTCCATCCTTGATGAGATCAAGTCATGAAGGGGCGTCACAGATTCAAAGAATAATTGGCCTTACTCCTCCCTCCATTGATTGGATTTTAAAGAGGGAAAGGAACAGTAAAGCATTCTAGGGGATGGAATCACCCTTATATAGGTGTATGGATAACGGATGCATACCTTTAATCACATTTAAGCTCTTTCAGTTTTGAACGATAGTTGACCTTATAGAATGTTTGTCTTCTTTGAAAGCTTTTATCCATGGGAGGCACACGCAACACTCAGGTGCATCGTGTATAATAAACTTTAGTTTTTTCTATTAAAAACTTACTATCCATTGAAGAAGAGTATAAATAAACATGACTATTGCAGCAAGGGAACAGCCAGAGAAAATGATTGGTCATAAAAAGGCTGAGTAGATAAAAGATTCAACTAAGGGAAATGAAAAGCATTGTGTGAATTGACAAGGGTCCATTATCTTGCATTAAGAATCTGTTAGAACAGATCCACCAAAAATATGCCAAGAAAGACCTAGATAGTCATGGGAAAATACTTGCATACACTCCACGACACATTCTTAACACCCGTTAACTAGTCTTTTAACTGCAAAGTGAAAAAAAAGCCCAGTATCATCCATGTGCATAGACAGGAAACGGGAACGATGCTTCAAAAGAGAGGGAAAAAAAAAAAGGAGAAGAAAAAGAGGATCAATAATGTGGCACACATGAGTTCTTTTTATACTTTTTATTTCAAAAAAAAAAAAGATGCATGAATATGAACCAGAAGGACCTTAAAAAAAATAGAGCAAGAGGATCAATAATGTGGCACACATGATTTCTTTTTATACTTTTTATTTCAAAAAAAAAAAAGATGCATGAATATGAACCAGAAGGACCTTAAAAAAAATAGAGCAAGCAAACAGGATGAATTCCCAAATAATTCCCGTCAAAGCAAATCATTTCTGTTCAAAAGCATGGACACCTTTATGCCAGATGAAAAGGCATGACATCTATTATATCAGACTAAGCAACATCAAAACCACAAAGCAGGGTTTCAGGCAGTCTTGAAAATTACTAAATTTCACATTCAACCCCTCGAATATAAATAACAAAAAATAAATATTCCACAAAAACAAAAATGCGAAATTCACAATCGAGCAAATGAGGTACTACCACCAAAGACCCAGATTAATAAACATCACAAACCTGCTTCTCAGGTAAAACCCATTTGCCATTAACCCAATCCAAGTGCGTCCGCAAATTTTCCTTCTGAAAATGAATCACATCAGGCGGGTTATCGAAATAAACCATGTAGCTTGAATCATCAAAAACCTTCCTCACTACCCCAAGCCACCATCCATCCCTGTATCTTGCATCAACAATGTCGTTTTCCTCGAAATTCTCCCTCGCACTGTCCTCCGCCGGCGGCAGAGGCCTCATATAAACAAGGTCGATGCACTCGGTCAACGGACTTCGCCCGTCGTCGGTGAGCAGCGTTCTGTATATCACCAACGCTTTTTTCCTCTTCTTGTATTTTGGTGGGCACTCCAAAATGGTGGCCTCAAAGTATGCTCCCTTGAAACCCTCCTCGTCGCTGCTGACTTCTACTTGACTGCCTTTGACGAAGGAGTGGATTTCATTTTCAGGGTTCAGCATGTTTTCTCTCCGAAATCCTGTGATGTCTGGTGCGGGGTAAACCCTAACAGAGGAGGCAAAACCCCCCCCTTTTCTGCGAAGCGAGAGAGAGAGAGAGAGAGAGAGAGTAGAGTGTCACGGAAATTACTCAGGATTTTATCTATACAATTTTTCCAATTAGGGATTTCGGCTTTTGGCGGGATGGGTTCCATAAAAAATATTTTTGTAAAAAATTTGCTTTTGAATTTATAATATATATTATTTAAAATAACACATAAATACTAAATAATAATTTTTAAAATTATTATTCTTAATATTTTATTTAATTATTTTTATTTATAAAAATATATATATATATACATGAATTTATAAAATACAAATTAAGAAACATTTTCGTATAGTAAACATAACTAATTTTTTAGAAAATCAATTTAGTAAACTATTTAATTTGGTATGACGGAACTCCAATTATAGTAGAAAAACAATGTTTATTAATTTGATTGTTTATGTTACATTTATTTTAAAGTTATCATTATTAAATAAATTATAATTTTTAATTTATATATTAAATTATAAGTCATTAAATTATTTGAATAAAATTTCCTTTATGAACTCATGTCTTTTAGTTACGACAAAATATAATCTAAAGTATTAACCTATAAATTTTGATTGAAGTTTAAATATAAATCATTTAGTTTATTTTTGTGATTATTATACATTATTAATATAATAATCACACATTATAATAATATTTTTTGTGTAATTCTAAATTAACTAATTATTGAAACTAAACATACAAAAAAAAATTATAATCAGTAATTAATAGAAGTGAAAAATATCAAATTTTTTTATAATTTTTATCATTGAGTTATAAAAATTTATGAATAGATATTAAATATATGAAATGAATTTTTTTAATTATAATACAACAATTAATAAATTATTATTTAAAAAAAATAAAAAATTATGACGACAATATATTATAAGGTAATAATATATTTATAAGATCAAATCAATAAGTTTAAAAAAAATATATTTAAATATTAATTTTATTGATATTTGTTTGAAAATAATATTAAATTTTTATTTATAATAAACCAAATAACTTTGCAAAAGTTTAACAGTTCCTATTTAAAAATATTATTTTCAATCCACACGAATTTATGGATTATTTTGCATGCAAAATCTGACCGCCACTCCAACTTCTCCAATTTTGCACGCCTCATTCACCACCACCACAAGGTCCTTACTACTTTCCGTATTTCTCCAAAACCCCCTCAAAGCTTCTTAATTTTCTCAAAAGCACTCAATCCTCCACCATGTCCGTGGCAGCCATGAAATCCACCAGAACGAGTTTACACGCTACACCATTTTCAATCCCAAACATTCCAACAAAAACCCATCAATACCCACAAATCATATTTCCAAACCAACACGTATCCCTCTCTCAAACCAGGGTATATTTGAAAACGGCCATTAAAGCTTCGAGCCAGAGCGCACCCACTGGTTCGTCTCCGGGCCTCTATTCTGCCCGTAAATTCGATCTGACGCCTCAAAACGTGGACTTGGTCCTCGAAGATGTTAGGCCTTATCTTATCTCCGATGGCGGGAACGTCGACGTCGTGTCCGTTGAAGATGGTGTCATCTCTCTCAAGCTCCAAGGTGAGTTTCCCCTTTTTTCTTAATGAGTTGATTTGTTGATTTTTTAGTATAATCAGCTGTTTTTGTCACACACACTGAATGTGTAACCACTGAGGTGGATCAGATTACTATTTCGAGGTGCAATTTGTTTTGTGCTTAAAATTTGGAAGTTCTGGATTGACTGATGAAATTCAGTGAGAATATGATAGATGGAGATGAGTATGTTTTAAAGGGAGAATAAAATATTCCAGTTGAAAGGAACAGAAAGAAAAGGAAAATGAGGGGATAGAAATTAGAATCTACAAGGAATAGGATATCTTTGTGGATTTGAAATAGCCCTGATTCAAGAATGAAAACAAGAAATTCTAATTTCAGTTGAATTTTAAGTAGAATTAAATCTATATATTTCAAATTATATTATAGCTCATGGAATTGGGAAAGAAATTAGAATGTTTTGATAGAAAAGTTCGCTCTTTTATTATTTGGTCCATACCTTTACAAAAGTATTTATGCTAATTTAAATATAAATGACTTCACAAACTAAAATTTCCAAATAAATTATATAAAAATAGGTTAACTTGAATATACTATTAGTCTTTAGATACATGTTCTTCCATGTATCTATGCCTACGTCTATGTATATTTTATGATGACATATTGCAGCGCATATGAATTCAGAGCCACTAAAGTTTCTACCTTCTAGGATTGCTATAAAGCAGATACTTGTCTGATGAATTTTTTTCTGCTGCAGTGTAGAGAGTTGTATACTCATTTCAGCATTTATTTAAGCTGTTCCACAGGGTGCTCTTAGAAGTTTCCACCTCATATGCAAGACTTATCGTAGGCTCGAGGAATATTCTTTTCTAGATCATAGTTGATTTCTGCATTTGTTAGTACTACTCTTTATTCGCTCGCTTAGCACAGGTTTGTACACAATCAACTTGTGAGAGTCTGCTTCATAGAGGAACATTACGTTTAGAAGAAAACCATGATTCATGGATCACCTGTACGAACTTATTGTAGTCCCTTCATCTCCAACAAAATATTCTAAATGTAAAGGGAATGCCTAATAATATTAAATGTCATGCTGGCTCCACTTATCCAGGTTAATTTTATTGCTTGGTTAGGCTTTAGAGTTTGGAATGTCCTTTTGACTTCCTCCCTCTAAAATTTCTCTCTAAACTTTCTGTGTCATTTTGGCCTCTGTCGGCCGACCATTTACCTTGGGTTCTTCATGAGCTCATTCGGGAGAAGATATCTAGCTATTGAGAACAAATCGTTCGATTTGGTTTGTGAAGGTAGAAGAACGGACGTGTAGCAGCCCCGGAAAAATTTAATATTGGAAAGGCATATATATAGATAAATAATATGAATTTGCGGAAGCGAAATAAAATAGATTATGATTAACATCTCTTACACAATAACAAAAAACGTGCTTAAAATATAAAAGAACAAACTGAGTAAAAGATATACTCAAAAATAAGAACTCTAAATATAACTACGGAGTCTTTAGGCGTCCCCTTCGCCGTCTTCCTGCGGAACGGGTTCGGAAACAATGTCTTCCTGATCTGAAATTGTTAAATAAGGAATGAGCTACACCAGCCCAGTAAAGACATCACACTATCTCACTGCCACGGAGGTAAAGGTGGGTAGAAAACACAAAAAGACCAATGGAGCATAATTTATAATAAACTCGTTTATTAACATAAAACCTTTTATTGTCCACTTACCTCGGTGAGATCCATAAAACAACATATGAAAGCAATAACATTATCCACATCATGAAATTACATAGAGTTTATAACATAAAACTTATCATGTCATTGCGTTTTCAATCATTAACAACATAATTCCCTCTTTTACCAGCGTACTAGTATCCATAGGGGTCTCGCTACCCGTGAACCCTTAACATTTGTAACCTAATTGCAGGGCCGTCCCCGTACCCCGTTCGGTAATGGGCGCCAAAACCATGAACCTCAATACCCTGTCCGGTATGAGAGTGAAACGGGCCGTCCCCATACCCCGTCCGGTATGGGCGCCAAAACACAGAAGGTCTCCATACCCCGTCCGATATGAGAGACCACGTTCCCGGTAGGGTTCCCTACGGAGCCGGTCCATCCACCATCTCTTAGGATACCTAGTCAGGCCGCCCACATTATCCGTTTGCCAATTCACATAACTTTTTATCCCTTTTTCTTTAGTCACCATCATCAAGTCACACACAAACATGCAAACTAGTAGTTCATGCCAACAAGACAACACACAACATCGGATTCTCAGTCATTCAGTCCATAATCAATGAAACAGTGATACATGCACACGAAACTATGAAGTGAAAACATCAGACATCATACTGCATTTAAAACTGTAAAATAGAACAAACAACAACTGACCGACGAATACACCAGACTCGGGCTCCATTAGCAACCTTAAACAATTTCACACAGCTATTGATTCATGAAATACCGTTTTATCATTTATTGCACTTTAATACTGTGATAGAAAATAGGGTGAGGAATCCTTACTTGTTTTCAGGACCCGAAATAGGCTTTTCCGAGCGCCTGCGGATTATCCCTAAATTTCTTGAATTTTTTTCTGAAAAACTGAAACACGCTACCGGTACCTGCACGTGTCCCAAAAATCTCAGAATTAGACCTAGGGCCCCTTTCGGCCAATATCGCAATTCCGGCACGGCAGCTCCGCCGCATGCGGCGGCGATTCGCCTCGGGTTGGCCGTTTTCGGCCGAATTCGGCCACACTTGCATCGATCCCTGCGATAAAACAACCCTAGAGCTCTCGAGGGGCCAAAAAATTACGAAAAACCGAAGCTTACTGGCGGCGGTGCTCTCGGGTGCGGCGGTGCTCTCGGGTGCGGCGGCTCTCCGGTGTGGTTCGTGTTTTAGTGATTTGGCTCCGATCAACCTGTAGAGAAAAGAATGGTGATCACGGTGATATAAAAATTGTATCAAACGGAGGCCGGGAAGGGCCTCATCGGAGGCAAAAACCGAGGAGGGGCGCGGCGGCGCCGCTGGGTTTCGACCATATTTTCCAGCCGTTTGGCCCGGAGTTTGCCTCCGATTTGGCCACAGGGGAACTCAACATTGAAAAACGAGCCGGGGGTATGAAATTTACCTCGATCGGCGGTCGGAAAACTCCCCGGTGTGGCGGCGGGTGGCGGCGGTCGGCTCTTCCGGCGTCTGGTTCGTCTTCTCCGGCGAGGGCTGGCGGCTAGGGTTTTTGTGGTCAGGTGTGGGGGGTTTATTTATACCCTTTGCCTTTTAATCACAGCCGTCCATCTTGATTTAATCTGAACTGTTCGATCGCGATTTAATTTGGATTAAATTTGGGTCGTCCGTGCGCGTGGGGACGCATCTGGGCCATCCGATCGCGTGCACGCGGATCGCCCACGTGGCCCGTTCCCGGGTCGGCGTGGCCTTGCCACGCAGCAGGTCCTGGTTGGCAAGGGCTGCTGACTGGGCCGCTGACGTGACTGCTGACGTGGCGCTGACGGGGCACAATTTTTCTAAATTGCGTTTTGACCCCCGGTTTTCGAATTTCTTTTCAAAAACACCCCCAGAATCCAAATTTTCACCCCTTTTTTCCAAAATCAATTTCAATTAAACCCAAATAATATTTTTACCCAATTTTATCATTATTAATATTTTTATATTCACAAAAATTAATTTAAATTAAATTAAATCAAAAAAAATAAAATAGAAAAAATTATTTTGGGTGTTACAGGACGGTTTGTGGATTACTAAAAAGGGGCATGGTTTTCGTCATTCGATCTTTCTTGATAAAGAGGAATATTGCCGGTTTTTAGATGCTCTTGACGACTTTTGGTGGAGAAGGAGGCCGGGGACATGGGCCAAACATCTTGTAAAAAGAAATTACAAGATGCAAGGTGATCGTCATTTGGTAGAAACAGACGAGGGGTTAGTATCTGGCATTAATGATGCAAGGTGATCGACAGTTAAAGAGAATATTTTTTCCAGCAGGAATGCAAGGAAGAGGATGGTGGAAGTTAATGTTGGTTGCATTCAAGCTCGCTGACAGACCCGTTAAAAATTCTACTCCCATTGCAGAATATGATAGGGTTAACTTGGTGAATCCAAGGCGAAAGTTAGTCAGCTGAAACAACCATGGAAAGTATCCTTTCAGTGCCCTCATTATAATGTGCCGATTAACGTTTTGATGGAAGTTGAGGTAGCACATTCATATGCGGTTGCGCTGCAATCCTTTGAGGGAAGCTCAAAGCAGGTAGGGCAGAGGAAACCTGAGGGCAATTCGGTTCAGATTGTCCCAATGAGGCAGAACCAGGCGAGTTATCGGTATTTGGGTAAACTCCAAAACACTATGAGTACCCGTCATTTTGGTCTCAAGGGTGATGGAGTCTTTAACACTGTGGGTCAGACTCAATTTTAAAATAAAGGGTTGGGCGAGAAGAAACGCTTCACTTGGAAAGAAAAGGAGAAATGGTTTGCGAGGCCGGATTTTGCTGGGGACCCATATCCTAAACCAAATCCTGCTATTGCTAGTAACCCGACCCGGGGTGAGTCTTCGGGCACTAAAGTAATGGAGGTGTATCAACCTGAGTTACACGTAAATTTGGAGAAAATACAGGAATTTGAAAAGGAGAAACTAGGGCTTAGTGAAGTGGAAAAATTTGTGGGCGATGCAAGCATAGGAGTCTTTGATGTTTCAATGGCAGTTAGTGAAGGAGAGGAAGATGATATGTGTTCAGTTTTCTCCACTATGGAGGACTTCAAGGGAGATGGGAGTCTATTGATTGAAGTTCCTTGTGAGGAGACTGAGACAAAGAACTTTGAGTTGGTCATGGTCGACGAAGATGCTCAGGCGATTGCAACTGCCAATTATTCAGAAATAGAAGAGATTATTGAGTTGAGCTTGGAAGGAGTTAACTTCTCAGCATGTGACGTAGAATACTGCTCCCAGTGGGTTGCCAATAATGTACAAAAATTCGGCAAGATGATAGGGGTGTTTTTAGCAAGTATGGAAAATCTATCCTATCTTTTCTTTTCTGAAATCGAAAAAAAGAAATGTTTTAAGAAAAGAAAAAATTGGGTAGTGGAACTTCAAGGGAGTTAAAAAGATTGCAGGCGACTATAAATTATGATGCTAGGAGAGGAGGTGGTAAGGCAGTTGGTGGGGTTATGATAATCTGTGAATGATTGGTAGAGTAATTTTCTAGAATGTTTTCAGGGTGAACAACAGAGGTAAACGACTCATCATTAGAGGGTGTCTGAATAAATGGAAGCCTTATGCGGTATGTCCGCAAGAAAAAAAAGTGGAAGATTTTTCCAAATGGATGATTGAAAGCCTGTGGAGTGTAAAGGATAAGGACTGGAATGTTATTCCTGTTAAGAGTACGGCTGGTGAGTTGATCATTTTGTGGAAGGAGGAGCAAGTGAATTGTGTAAAGGTTATAAAGGGAGAATGCACATTGTCGTGCATTTTTAACTTGGGGGGTGCATAGCGGATGTTCACTGGGGTTTATTGCAGAGGGAATAGAGAGGAGAAATCAATGCTATGGAATGAATTGGAGGAGTGTAGAAATAAATGGGATGGTAAGTGGATCATTGGCGGTGATTTCAATATGACTTTGAGAAGGGAAGAGAGACGTGGTAGTAGCTTTTCGACTTCAGAAGCCAGTGAGTTCAAAGAAGTGATGGAGAGGTTGGGGATGGTTGATCTCCTGTTATCTAAGAAGCAATGGACTTGGTCCAATCAAAAGAGTAAATCTAAGATTGATAGATTTTTTATCTCTTGCTTTTTGTTAGATTTGACTTGCGTTAATCAAAAAACATTATCTCGACGTATATCTGATCATTACCTTATCTGCATTGAGGCCGAAGGGATCCAGTGGAGTCTCATTCCTTTTCGGTTAGATAATAAGTGGCTGGGGAAGGAAAACTTTCGCCAGTTGGTGGAAGAGACATGGAAAAACAGTGATATTCAGGGCTGTGCTAGCTACAGGTTTGCCCACAAACATAAGGCATTGAAGAACGCAATCAAAGAATGGGCTAAAGAGGAGTTGGAGCAAAGGAAAATGCTTTTTGATTCTGTTATAGCTGAGATCAATGATATGGACTCTAGAGAGGAAGCAGTAGGTCTTTGAACCTACAGCTGGCTTCTTTTTTGAAGGAAGAGGAAATGATATGGAGATAGAAATCCAGGGAGAAATGGTTGGAGGATGGAGATCGGAATACCAAGTACTTCCATGCTCTAGCTTCTCATAGACGCAGATGCAATTATTTTGAAGAGGTTTGGGTCGACAAGAAGAAAATTTCTGGTAATACTGAACTGAGAGAGGCTGCCAGAGGATATTTTTCACAGCTATTTGAGGAAGATGGCATAATTAGACCTGGTTTGGATGGTTTGCATTTCAGCAGTATTTCTGGAGAGAGTAGGTTGTGGTTGGAAGCTGAATTCACCGAGGAAGAGGTGTTAGAGGGCTTGAAATCTTATAATGGCATAAAGCTCCGGGTCCTGATGGATTTAACATGAATTATCTTCAAATGTTTTGGCTTTTCTTGAAAGTGGACATTATGGATATCTTCAATGATCTGCATTCATCGGGAAAATTTGTAAAGTTTTTGAACTCCACTTTTATGTCACTTATCCCTAAAAGAAGTGGTGCAAATGAGTTTAAAGATTTCAGACCTATAAGTCGGGTGGGCTGCATTTACAAACTTATTACTAAGGTTTTGGCTAGCAGATTATCCAAGGTATTAGGGGAGGTATAGGGGACTGTCAAAATGCTTCTGTGGGGGGAAGATAGATCTTTGATGCTGTGATGGCTGCAAATGAAACGATAGATGACTTAATGACTAATAAAAAGGATGGTTTGGTGTGTAAATTAGATATAGAGAAAACATATGACCATGTTAACTAGAATTTTGTCGATTATATGCTGTTTAGGATAGGATTCGGGCTAAAATGGAAGAAATGGACGAAATCTTGTATCACAACAACTTCCTTTGTCATTTTGATTAATGGGGGTCATTCCAGTTTCTTTAATGCTTCGATAGGCTTAAGACAAGGAAATCCTCTATCTCCTCTTCTATTTATTGTGGTTATGAAAGCTCTTAACGAGCTTCTTGGTAGGGCGAAAGAACTCCAGCTGATGAGGGGAGTTGCGGTGGGGAGCATGGAGAATATAACGGATGTGTCCCATCTTTTCTTTGCGGATGACACGCTTATTTTTGTCAACCAGAATTAAGGGACTTATTACATTTGCAATGTGCTCTATGAGGGTTTCAAGCTGTTTCGGGTCTCAAAATAAATTTTAACAAATCTGAATTGGCTAGGATTGGTGGCAGTGATGATGTTGGGTCCTATGCTAAGATTTTGGGGTGTAAAGAGGTCAAATTCCCCTTCAAGTATCTTGGGATCTCGTTAGGTGCTAAATAGAAGGATCAAATTACATAGAACTGATTATCAAATTGTTTGAGAAAAGGCTTGCGAAGTGGAAGAAAAACTTCCTTTCTAAATGGGGTAGATTCACCTTTATCAAAAGTACTTTAGCTAATCTTCCAATATATTATCTCTCGACAATAACTACTTTGGTGAAGGTGGCTAAAAAATTGGAAGTCATTCAGTATCAGTTTCTTTGGGGTGACATTGAAGAAGATCGTAAATATCACTTAGTAAAATGGGATGTTATAAAATAACTACTCATATATGGGGGGCTTGACATTAGATCAATGGTAAAAATGAATGATGCCCTTCATGGCAAATGGCTATGGAGGTACTTGAGGAAGGAAAACAGCTTATGGCGTAGGATTGTGGATTCTCAGTGGGGTGAGCTTATGGCTTGAAGTGGTAATATCCAAATATCTATCCCTCATGGGAGATGTTTATGGAGGAAAATATTGATGCAGAGGTCTTGTCTTTTGTAATGTACTCAGTGGAAGTTTGGCAGAGGAAACAAGATTAAATGCTGGGAAGACGAATGGGTGGGCGATGGCTGCCTTATGAGAAAGTTTCCCGGGATTTTCAGCATTTCTCAAACCAATAACATTGTTGTGTAGGAGGCTTACCAGATTTCAAATGGGAATGTTGTTTGGTCGATTAATATCAACTGAAATTTGAATGATTGGGAGATTGGTGAGTTCGAAGATTTGATGCAGCTGCGTGCTACACAGCAAGTTTCGAATTGTGATGACCAGCCTATATGGAAGTTGGAAAGGAATGACACATTTTCTGTTTCTTCATATTATCATCATTTGAGTATGATGGGTGATGCTGGTAGAAGTAATTTTCCGGGTAGACAAATTTGGAAAATTAAAATTCCCCCTTGTACTACATTTTTTGTTTAGGAAGCTTGTTGGGAGAGGATTTAAACTATCGACAAGTTGAAAATTAGAGGATGGATTTCGGTGAATGGATGTTATTGTTGTTTGAAGGCGGAGGAGTCATGCAACCACCTTTTATTGTGGTGTCCTACTACATACAGCCTGTGGACTATGATATATGGTCTTTTGGAGATAGATTGGGTTATTGCAGGGTTGGTTGGGGGGGAGATATGGATCTGGTATGGTTTATGTGTAAAAAACAAGATAGCAAATTTAATCCCTTTGAGTGTTTTGTGGGTTATTTGAAAAGAGAAGAATAGTATAACTTTTGATAGTGAGAAAAGTAGTATTAATATATTAAAAAATAGGTGGATACATTATTTTGGGTTTATATTATTAGGTCAAAACATTATTAGTGATGTGGATTTTGTGAATATTATTGATACACTAATACTATTGTAAATCTTTTGTACACGGGCTGTATCCCTGTATTGGTACCATGTTAATATACAGATTACACTTTTTATTTCAAAAAAAAAAAAATTACTGCTTGGTTAGGTTTGAAAATCCTGGTCTGTTCTTTTCTCTCTTGCTTTTCCCATTTGTTTATCGTCATCGTCATTATAGTGCTACATCTGTTTCAGTATTATTCTATTTGATTTCTTCCACAGATTTTCAAGTAGTTAATAGGTTATGCAGTGGAAAATCAAAATTTACATGATTTTGTTCGGTGTAGGTGCAGAATGTAAAATTATCTTTATCTTTTCCCAATTTCCTATCACTAGGCTTAGTGCTTGACTAACATTACCTGACTAATAAGAAATAGAATTGTCAATTCATAGAACACTGTTCTATAGATAGTAGTCAAGGGTCCTTATAAAGTAATTTACATTCCTGTGTCTGGGTCAGCTTTCTTGAGGTTAAAAAAACATCATTTAGCAGGAAAGTGGATAAGAGTCTTAAGCATAAAATTCCTAACTGCACAGGGTTTTGCTGGTCATGTGCCTGTGTCTGCCATGCTTCTTGAAAGATAAAGCTTGTAGAGTTTCTTCCTATTTGCAAAGCAAGAAAAAGGAACTTGAATGCATGTTTAACATATTATATCACCACGGGAAGCTAAGTAACCGAGTTAAGCTTTTACTTGTTGGCAATAGGAGCATGTGGTAGCTGCCCTAGCTCAACAACAACAATGAAGATGGGTATTGAAAGAGTATTGAAAGAAAAATTTGGAGATGCAGTGAAAGATATTCGCCAAGTGGTGGATGATGAAGTAACAGAGACAACTGTGGAGGTGACTTTTCTTCTTAACATGACTTGATACAGAAAGTATATAAGATTAAGAGCTGATAGGTTAAAATATCTATGGTTATTTCTTTCTGTTTACAATAAATAAAATGTTTTGGTAATTATGAAATTCTACATGCCATGTGACTGCAGTCGGTGAATGGTCATCTTGATATATTACGACCAGCCATTAAGAATTATGGTGGGAGCGTGGAAGTGGTATCTGTTGAAGGTGGAAATTGCCTTGTTAAGTATACAGGGCCTGAGTCCATTGCATCAGGAATCAAAGCGGCGATCAAGGAGAAGTTCCCAGATATTTTGGATGTTTCATTAATTGGTTAGGTTTTTCTTCTATAATATGAGCTGGCTTAAGTGTCCAGCTTCATTTTATGAGGCTGGTATGGCTATTGGCATGAGCTTGAGCTATATCAAGTCATGAACATGTGAGATGTACATGGGTTTGTAGAGATTGCATCTTGTATTATCCATGCATGGGATCTCAAGCTTTAACACTTGTAACTTTGAAATCACTTTTCTCAGTAAAAGGATACAAAATTTTGTAATTGTAATCATGCTTTAGATTTATCTGAAATGAATTTAATTCTCTGTTTCTCTTCACATATGATACCTTGATCCGACTGGCTTATCTTGTGTACATCCATCAAATCTATAACTCTATAAGCATACTTATGTATTAAACTATTTATATTTGAATCTGAAACATGTGAATTGATTTGATATACTTATTTAACTTTGCAAAATATCCACATAATTTCCAGCATGATTCCTTCCGTCAAGTTTATCATTACAATTCAGCTTAGTTCCATTGCTAATAATAATCTGTCTGCAAGCCTGATAAGAAATTTGCAAATCCAACATGATTTTTCTTTTTAGATAAGAAGCTCCTCATCAATTTGACTAGTTTGTTTCATTGGATGTCTATCGAAGAAGCGAGAAAAATGCCCCACTAAATTCTTCCAGCTATGCAGATTGATCTTTTGTCTCTACAGAAATTACAACTTTTCTCAACCATCGTGATAAATTGATCAAGAACGGCGTGTAAACAAAGTAGCAAGTTACGGTCCAAGTTACTAGTCCCTGCAAAGAGAAGTGCCACTCAGATTACTCACAGTAAGCTTAAGCTATGAAGAAACACCTCTATTCCATGGTGTGATCTTACCTGGCCAAAGATTTCTATGTTTGCTTGGGGGTAGTACCAAAGATGGAACAACCTGTTAGTAGCATCAAACAGATGAATTAGCAGCAAGTCCTAAAATTAAATGGTTATGGGGTTGCATTTGTTTCAGCTTCCATATAATTCCTACTTTAAATTTTAACATTAGTAAAAAAGTAACTAAAACATAATTTGTGGTGTTTGAGATATCACAATTCAATCTTGAATTCTTTGATGTTAGAAATTTAATTCCCGCTTTTAAAAAAGTAAAGAAGCTTAGTTCTAATTATGTATAATAAAATTAATATGAAAATTGGAACTAGAAATTGGGGGAGAATTAAACTAGACGGGCGTTAATGAATGTTTTTTCAGCTAAGAAAGACAGAAAGTTACTTCATAATTGGAATTTCAGCAAGGGGGCAGGCAATGCCTATAAGAGACGCTAGGAAGAACCCAAACCATGTCCTGTCCAGAGAGAACCAGATCAACTCTGCTGCTGCAAATAGTATATAGGCCTCAATGTTATCTGGAACTCCAGCCTTGTACATTTCGGCACTCGATGCGATAAACAGCACTAATGCTCTGTTTTTCAGGAAGATTGTAGGAATTAATGAGATAATCTATGCTTACATTGATCAGAAATTAGAAAAAATGCAATTTCAACTTTCTGGTTTCCCCAACATCCTTTTCATCTTCTGTTGCAAAGACAAAACTTTTTGTAGAACAAGACTTGATTCTTCTCTTACTTTTTTAAGGAAACAGCGAACTG
Organism: Carica papaya; assembly: GCF_000150535.2. Next base: position 737,316 of record NW_019014674.1, read on the forward strand.
AAGACTCACATCAGTGAAACAGCAGTTTTCTCCAAGCTTCCATCTGAAACCTTTGAAGAGGCCTTTTCATCCAAGAATAACTGTAGCAGCCCCACTGTACAGTAAAAGGACCCAAGCAAGAAAGGAACCTGACAGCATATCCACAAAATAATTATCAGAGATTTTCCGGGAAAAATCAACAAGAGAAAAGAAAAATCTATGAAGGACTGAAAGATCCAGGTACCCAGATGTTTGTGTGGAGAGGACCAATATCGATTGACCCATGTTGGTACACCACAAGATTTACCCTTGAATGAAGTCCATCAAGAAGGGGACCCAAGAAGAAGCCTGAACCAAAAAGTAAAAGAGAAACCGAGGGCCAAGTTTTTGCAAGGCTACTAGTTGTCTTCTGCTTGCTCAAGCTGCAACGGGGCTTGTAACGAAAGGGTTTCAGATTGGGACGAAGCCTGAAGGAGGTTGCAGCAATGAGGGTGTGCATGGTTCGCCACTCACTCGCATTTCCAAGTCAAAAGAGTGCAAGATTCTACTGGGTTCATCTCAGGCTCAGCCACAGGATTGAATCACAAACTGACAAAAGGTTTGCGGTAACAAAAGGCTGTGGTTTCTGGACGCTCATACCAAATAATCAGGACAAACTACAAGACAAGAACATAAAAATGTTTTACTTTCTAACACCAAACTTCAGAGTAATGATAAGAGTTAATAAATATCTGTCGTATGGTTCATGGATAATTAATGTATAGAATGATACCCTCGTAGTTTTATCTTTTTTGGATTCACTTTACTTGGATGGTATTTGAAACCCTCATTTTAGCAAATTTTACAGATTACTGAATCGGTAATTTTTTAATAATAACATTTTTTTGTTCATTTATACTCTCATCATATTTTATTAATTCTATTTGAACTCAAAATCATTCTCTCTGAATATCCTCAACGTTTCGTCTTCTCCTCCTCTACTTTTTCTTCTTATCTCATCTCTTCTTCTTCTTCTTCTTCTTCTTCTTCTTCTTATTCTTCCTTTTTCCCTTGTACCCAACCGCGTCTCTTCTCTCTCCTCGCGACCTTTCTCTCCCTCGCTTCCTCTTCCGACGCATCTCCTTCCCTCTCTTCTATCTCCTTTGCGCGATCGCTGTGTCACGCAACACCGAGCGACTCTCTGCTCTCGGCCGTCGATGTCGGTCGGCTTCCCTCTCTCTTCCCCTCACAGTCGCTGTCTCTCTCTCTCTCTCCTTGCTCTCTCCTGTCTTTCTTTTTTCTTATTTAAGAAGATATATATCTATATGTGTGTATATATAAAATTAATAAAGAAAAATAAAAAAAAAAGAGAAATAAAGAAAGAAAAGAGAAGTATAACTAATTTTTAGATTTTTTTTTTTTAATTTATAATCATAAATAAAAAATTATAATTTTAAAATAATTTTTTATATTTAATATTAAAAAATTAAATTTTTATTTTTCAGAATAAATTTTTTTTGTTATTTTAAATAATTAAATTATAAATTAAAAATAAATATATTTTTTATTTAATATTATATAAATAAATTATTAATTTAACTTAATATATAAAAATATCATTCTGTTAATATAAATAAAAACAACTATAATTATTATTCATTAATACATAATTTTTTTAAATATAATATAATTTTACTATTATCATACAACATTATATATTAATATATTAATGAAACCACTACAAACAAAATATTATCCAACGTTGACTTCGTACGAACAACAAAGAGCTGAAGTTTAATACATTGCCAAGAAAAATTTTCAGGAAATACAGATCTGTATATATATACATATATATATATATATACATACATCATTTATTTACGTAGCGTAGTATTAATTCAGAACCATCGGTTTCCAACTGGATTATGATCCCCAATAACTATCAGAAGTGAACAAAGAATTTACATAACACCAACAAGGTGGTATTCATGTCAGATTCATCCTATCCTCGGCCTTTTGCAAGTTCAGGCTCTCGTTACATCATGTAAAACATGACTTTAAACATTTCAAGGTACGAAGGCTCAAAAAAATTTGGAGAGCTTCTGTATCGGCTTCCCGCAAAATATTTTAAACCCCGACCTGGACTGATGATGCCTCATCAAATTCAAAGCAATGGATTAGATGAAACTTGAAACAACTTTGACAACTTCCATAGTGAATTAAAGATTAGAAAAAAAAAAAATAGAATGTTAATTTCATTGCGATCGCTCTACATTAGGCAAACAATTACATGGGGGATAGATCATCGGTTTGAACAAAAAAAGTACCAATGACTCGAATGTCACTAGCAAAACGAGAATACACCTTACTTACAGTTAATTAGCTTCTGCACCTTGTAGAACTAGAGATCAGGAGCTTTCATCTTCCTAGGCCTTTTATGGGCTGGTGATGGACCCTCCAATTGCCTTCCAGGTCCCTGGAAAACAGTAAGTTCAAGGAAAGGTCAAGTCTGGTTGCAAGAAGCACATGGGAAGCAGAAGCAATGTGGAAATACAAAATAACAAAAACTGTCTCACACCTTGCGCTTCTGGTCTCGTTTCCCAACTCTTTCCCCTAAAATCCAATCAAGCAGAAATGTTAAACATCAATAAACCGGTGTGTTTGTCTTGCAAAGGAGAAAATGAAGACAAATGAAAATTGCCTCATTCCATAGTACCTCCAAAACCAAAGGAATCTGGAACAAATGTTCGATCCTGGTCCGCACCACGAAACAAACGCTATTAAAATTTCAGGAGCATATATTCAAAAAATAAAATCAAGAAAGGAAACTAGCATGTTTACAACATACAAACCCAACAAGAAAGGAGGTTGAACAATAAAAAATTAGATTTACAAACTTTAGGACTGCCTGGCATTTCAACAAAGGAGCCTTCACGGAATGATGAACCTTCTGCCTCCTTATATTGCAACTGAAGCACAAAAGTTAAAATGTTACCATTACAAAGAAATCAACAAATTCAGAGCTCAAAAGCTCTTAGACCATGTTTGGAATAAATCTAGAATTTGCATAAATTCATTTGCAAATACATACTCACTCTTAACTATAACAACTGTAACTTCTATTGAGATATAATAAAAATAAAACTCAAACAAAATTCCATATGAATTTCCTATGAGCTCAATTTTTATCAATTTAGGTAAGACTTCCACTATTTTCTAGTTTAAAAAAGTACAGGTTTGAAAATGAATTGCACAAATTTTGAATTTGTTCCATACATAGCCTAGTATTATTATACATGTAGTTCAACAATCATGCATCACATAAATACCTGCTTCTGAAGATTCAACAGAGTAAGTATTTCCTTTCTTAATTCAAGATGCTCTGCACAAACAGTTTTTGTTGGAACTTTTGGTTTTAGATTAACCTGTAAAGATGAAAGAATTCATGATCTGTGCCCATTTTCTTAAAGAAAACCTAATTAGAATCTCTCATGTAGAAAAAATTAGCTATCCAATCAAAAAGCATCTGACACTAAATAACATTCCAGTAAATGAAAAATCCAAAGGTTCAGGGGTGCTCCTCCCACACTAGTATATGAGTCTGTGACCTTTGAATTTTATTCCTATTGAGCCTACAGAGTTTCAACTCTCCTTAGCCAAAAATTGGTCAGTTGCGCTTAAACTAGAAATGCTTTTAAAAACAAACAGGATGATGAAAGACATGGACAATTTTCTCCCTAATTGATGAGAATCCATGATCTATAATAATATAGCAAAAGATAATAACCACAGAAAAAGCACTTCTCTTCAGCCAATCTGAATATATATGTCTATAAAATCAAATTAATGATTGTTCAGAGTTGGATAAACTCCTATTAGATAAGAAATAAAAATGCCTTGACAACTAGTAAAAATAAATGAGAGAGATCAAAGGCAAATATCTTCAGGACATCAAAAGGTTTTTGGTTGAGAAAATTGAATATCCTGCAAACTAAAGCAGAAGAAAGAGGGAGAACATAATGCGCTTTATACAGTCCCAATAGTTCAAGGAGCAAGAACAAACCCCAAGATCTTGTAAAGTCTGCTCAACCCGCTTGATAGTTCGAAGGCCAACAGAAGAGCTTGCAGCTTGCACCATTTGCTCAAGTGCATAAGTTCTTAAATACACCCAAAGCTGAAATTTTCTCAAATCAGTTAAAGGACATACTCTCAAGCATGAGAAAAAGAGAGAAGAAGGATGGCTGCGCAACTAAAAAAGACAGTCAAACATACCATTCGTAAAGAAGCAAGAGTAGAAGCATTATCTGCCACTGCTAACGCTGATGGTGCAACTGCTGTCACAGGAAGCTGGGCATTGGATGAAGGAGATACAGTATCTCCAGGAACTACAGCTTTATCAGCACTTTCAGTAACAGCATTGGATGTGACAGGCAATTCAGGCTCTTCAGCACCCTGACGAACAGCAAAAAAAATATATTCATGAATTTTCGTTCAATTGGTCCCAGCCAAGACCACTTTTGAATTGTTAATTAGATAAACGTTAAAAGATAATCTCAAAGTCATTTCCGTTAGGTAGTGGATTTACTAAGAAATGTGATGAGCAAATGCCCACCCACTCAATAGCAATTCTGGAGGTTAATACCAAAAGAAGAGACACAAAAACATATCTACACGATACTTACACGTGCAGCCATGCGTGTCTCTTGTATTCTTTTTGCTTCAGCAAGAACCTGAGAGCATGAATGAGTACGAGAATTAAACCCTTTATCCTCTATTACAAAGTTCCTGTCCTTAAAACAAAGTTCAAGAATTTCTCAAGATGTTGAATAGACCTCAGCATCTTTCCGCTCTTGTTGTTTTGTCTGCGAGAGTACCATGGATAATGCTCGCTTGCGTTCTCTCTCTTGTGAAAGGTTATACGGTTCCTACGCAAGATGGTAGATCATAAACTATAACAAAATAATACACTCACTAGCCCCAAGTCCATATTACAAACTGTAGTAAACTGGAAGGAAAAGAAATATAGAGTACCTTTATATTCAGAATATAGTTTTTTTATATATATTAACTCGATAAACTGATGATACAAATGGTGAAGGGTGGATGAATAGGTGATCAAGGCATAAGTCAAATTAGAAGTGATCCTTTATAGTTTTCACAAAGAAATGAAAAGCAAAAAAGTAAAGAAGATTATAACCTTCAAACTCATTCAATCTGCAAATGACCTACATCCATTGTCTTGACTACCACTCACCAGGGTAGTAGGACAGGTCATTTAAGGACCACAGCAATCTAAAACAATATTATGCTCTATACTTTATTCTTTTGCACTTTTGTTTTTTTTTTTTTTACATTTCTTGTGAAAATTACAAGTGTTCATTTTTTATTTTATTTTTACCTTGATCAACTAGTTACATTTGCTCACCATTTGTGCCAACAAAAACAACTGAAAAGAACACCAATAAAGTTACAGACCTTAACAAGAGGGTGACTTGCAACATCCCCAGGAGAGGGAGCCCTTGCAATCAATATTGCCCTTGATACTATGTGAAGTAGTTGCACATTCATCAAGAAGACAATCAAAAACTTATTAGACTTCAACTTTTACAAGTCCTTAATAAAGAACATATAGAAAGAATTCAAATTAGAATTCAAGACCACAATGTAAATGTTTTAAACACTGATAAGGGATTGACAGGAAGCAACCTAAGAGACACACCACTATAATAGCGTTCCTTCAATTCCTCAACAGTCCGAGATGATGGGAACCTATCAGCTATCACAATGAACCGGAGATCAAATCTTTCACACAAGTCAAATAACTGATCTGTCTCTTCCTTTGTCCACATCTGGTGAAGACAAAATAGTTATATGTCAAAAGAGAGCGAGGAGGGAGACTCAATCCATTGATCAACCACTTATACACAGTCCAGCTCATGTAGTTCCTTTAGGATTTCAAAATGATGCAAGGCCTGCTTAAAACAATGTGAAATAGAAAAGTTGACAATTACAGGATCAGTTAAATACTTCTCGTACTCCTCATCTGTGTATTTGATAACATCAACCAACTGCACCAAAAAGAAGAAGCTAACAGATTAAATTCGATAAGAAACTGACTCAGTGCCATATATAAAAATGAGGAAAATTAAAAGGACATCATACGGTCTATTACAGCATAATCTACACAAGAATCAGAGTGAATTCAAGAATACCTTGTTATATTTGGCAAAGGAGTAGTCACCAGTTGGAGGAACACCATTTACAACTCTCACCTGCCGTTAAGATATAAAAACTCCTTATATATACAAAGGAGGAGAGTGATTAGATATATATAGAAAATTCAAAATTTATTAAAAATGAGACATACCCAATGGTAAAGCTGCAAATTATCTTTCCGAGCAGAATTCGTAAAAGGAAGCCATTGCCAAGTGATCTATAAGGAGGATTTAAATATATTGAAAAATCATATTGCAATCTAAAAAGTAAAATAGGAGTGGAAACTAAGCGTCATTCATAAGAGATATGATCAAACATCATCTGAATTCATTTTAGAATACAACGGAAAATAAATGTCCACAAAGATGTGCCATAACAATAAGCTTAATTTATCAAGGTGTATCATTTATTTCAAGATTAGCCATCATAACAATACTAGAAATATGGTTCTCATGAGGATGGTGTTCCAATAAGTTCAAGTTACAACATTAATTATCAATGTAAATATTTAACTGCTGGATTTTTTTAAAAAAACTAATACTTTAGAATTGTTAATATCAAATTCTTACAACTGTAAGTACTTATGATAAATATTGTAGGTTTGAATAGTCTATAACATTCTCCTTTAATGGTAGTGATAGCTTTTAGAAATGAGTATATTTTTAAGCTTGATGTGCATCCAAAGCCCCAGTAGATGCGTAGCTTGGATTGGATTGTCAGCTCAAATCACAGTAATCCTGTGCCTACTATCTGCGATTAATCTAGACTCAGCAGGATTTATTATTATTATTTATATTTATAACATACCATATGATAATGTTGCACATGTAAGCAATTCAATTTACCTTTTAAAGTTTTCTCCATAAAAGGTATTTTAAACTAACAATACTAACTAATAATAGGTAGAAGAATTTTTAAATGACAATGTCACTGAATCCACAAGGACTAGTCCAGTAACTGACAAGAACTTGGTATTCTTCCCCTTGATATAACTGAAAAGCAACTTTCAAATCTCAAATATTTCATCTAATAAACTAAACAAATTAAATAGAAAAACTGTACCTGACTGACAGTGCAACATTAATTTTCATGCATCCATCCACCACAAAAAAAAGGAGAAGACAAACCTAAATGGCAAGAATGAGCTCAAGCTACTGTAAGATGTAAATAACTCAAATCATCTCTTACATGACTGAATCACTTATCACTTGTTTCCCAAGTTTTACAGAGTTGAATTTTATAAGCTTTGTTCAGAATATATAAAGTTTCCATCTCATGTCCAGACCAATTTTGCATATAAACCATTTGGTCAAATGGTAGTGCCCTATGATTATATATGCCTGTTTTCTCATTTAATATATAAATATGTATGTTGGTTTATCTCAAAAAAAAAAAATATGTATGTTGGTGAATTCACTAATTTGGGTTCTAGAAGTTAAAAAGGGGTCACTCCCAAAAATGAACTTTTGAACCAAATTGTTACTTTTTTAGAGAGAAAAATCATTATTCCTTAAAATAATTTAGGAATTCTCTAATTAATATGCTTGACAAAGCCACAGTTCATGAAGCAATTCCAAGCTTTTTTCCCTCCAAATTCTCAAGTTCCAAATTCTATAAAATTCTTAAAATTGGAAAAGTACTTTTTTACTTCCTTTGGAATAATTCCAAACGTACAATCTGGATTTGTAGATACAATTACTTTTTTTCTTGTGACATTCACTTGTTCCAAACAAATTCACAATGTTCAAAATCAACTACAATAACAGCAAGACGGCTCCATACTGACAATGCACAAAGCTCAGTGTAATCACAACATGAAGGAACATCATCAATTGCATTACTGAAATCATCTTGCCGTTGAGGTACATTCATAACCTAAGAATTACCAACCTTTTCGTCTGATGCTGGACGTCGTTTCAACTGAGAAACATCAATTGATGGCATGAGAGGTGCCAAACCACCCGTAAGCGCATAAACCTGCGGTTAAAAATTAATAACGATTTTCGCTTATTAAGAAGCACAACCACAGTATACACGCACTTATACATATAGATGTACTAACCTCGCGAGATATGCCATCGGGTTTTCTCTGGGAGTCCTTCTGGGGTCGTGATTTCTTTTCTTGGGTTATCGGCAGCGGAGTTTTGGGTAATCCAAGAATGTCTTTTGCATCCATGTCAATCAAGTTGCAAACCAGAAAAAAAAAAACTAGGGTTTTACTTGCACCACTTACTGGGTTAGGTTCGTGAATCACCCAATTCTGAGACGTGGGAGGTAAAACAATGGTGAGTTCTTTAATTTTAATTCTAAAATGGTTTGATTAAGAAACCGGGTTTGTTCGACCGATCACTGAGAAAGATTAGAATTTGGGGCTGAAATTAGGGTTTTACTTGCACCACTTATTGGGTTAGGTTCGTGAATCAGCCAATTCTGAGACTTGTGAGGTAAAACAATGACTTGCTTTAATTTTAGTTCCTAAAAGGGTTTGATTAAGAAACCGGGCTTGTTCGACCGATCACAGAGAAAGAAAGTAGAATTTGGGGCTGAAACTCGGGTTCATACTCCTATTCGAGCGCGAAAGTTTTGAGAAGAAAGTAAGGTTTTGATAGGATAACGTGCGGCTCAGGTGGATTTTTTTACTGCTTAATTTCTACGGTGAGAAAATTACAGTGTTATTCATTTGCCGCAATTGCAATTAATCATTTTTTTTCCAATCCAAATTTACTTTTGGTTTTTTTTTATTTTTCTATAAAATTATTTGTCTTTAAATTATTACTTTGATCTTTTTATATATTTGTATATAAAAATCTACTACATTTTGAGATGTTATATTTAAAAAAAAAAATTAAGGAATATATATAAAATAACTTCTAGAATTTTCATTATATATATATACTGTGTGTGTATGTATTGTCTGTTGATTATTGCCAAAATCGCAGTATATTTACACTATTCACCCAAAAATGAAACCATTTTTTACCTTCTCAAATTATCATATTTTCAATTATACATGATTTAAATGTTAAAATTATTATATTTTATTTAAATTTACGAATTTAAATTTTATTAATAATTATTATTTTATAAATATATTATGAATGAATAATTACTAATAAAGTCAATTAAATTAATAATTTAATAATTAATGTATTTATTAAATTATAATGATCAAACTGAATTTTATTCTATTAAATCATAATGTACACAGATAAAAAAAATATTTTATTATAATTAAATTTGTTGAACGAATATAAAATTAATATTTAAAGCAATAATAGAACTAAAATTTAATAAAATGAAATTTAGTTCAAGTTTTAATTAGTTATAATGTGAATATAATACAGAGTTATTTAAATAAAATTAATATTCTAATTTCAGCTAAATTTAATATTCAATTCAAATTAATTTTTTTTTTTTTATAATTTATTTATTGACAAATTAAAATGCAAATTCAGTATAATGAATTCAGCCCAAACCAAATTAAATTAACATTGATATTGAATTCAGATAGTGGTGTATAAATTAGCTTAGCACATACGAACGTCGTCGTTTTTGTAATGAAAAATGTGGACCTCTTGTACAGTAGTTACTGGACTTGGGTCAGTTGAATTTTGGTGCTTTTCATATCCCTCCCCACAAACTTTTTCCCTTCAAAAACCCCTTCTGAATTCCTTCTTCAACCTCTCCCACTCTCTCTCTCTCTCTCTCTCTCTCTCTGAAACTAAAAGCCAAGGTATGAGTGAATCTTGTTTTTCATCATCTCTTTCAACTTATTTCTTCATTTTCTCACCTCTTCCTCACATACCCACTTCCGGTTTTAATCAAAACACGGAGAGAGTATATATATATGTGCACATATATGTTTTACTAACAATCTTCCACATCTTTCTTTTTTTCCAGATTTCCGAGGGTTGAAACATGACAGAGATTATCATAGGAAACGACATACTATTCCAAGACATGTTCAAAACTAGAGAGATCTTCATCAAAGAAATCTTGGGAAGAACATTAACTATATTGCAGGTCAGACTATGTTTGTAAATTTATGTTGGCGCTATCTTACCTGAGCTTTATTAAAATTCCGTTTTCATCTCATCCCATTTGATCAGTCGCTTTTCCTCTCTCGACCCTCCGTTTTCGCTTCTTGACCTTGTAAGGCCTTTTCTTGGCCTTGTAAGACCTATTGCTTAATCCTCTAGTCTTTCTATAACTTACTCGAGACACTTTCTTTTATGACCTACTAAGAGAGAGTTAAGCAATTAGGGTTCCTAGTTCTTTTCCAACTCATAATCTCATCCCTTGTCTATCCCTTCTGAGCTACTCGTTTGGTTCTTTTCTGGTCCTAAGTTTTAGTTTCACTCCTAATACGTATAATTATAACATTAATAGTGTATGATTTATTGTATAATTATTGAGACGATCGAGTTGATGTAATCAAAATTTGATATCGGATTGATTGTAATCTCATGTTTTGTTATTATTATTACTATTACTTCTGTTTTGAGAAAAATGATGCGAAAGGGATTTGAATCTACGTGTATAATCAAGATTTGTATCCATGAGACCGGTGTTATTTGTGTGATGATCCAAGAGATTTTTATCTTGCTGTAAAAGTAAATTAGCGAGAAGAACAATTTATACGTTGTGGTAATTTTATGTGAATTAAGAAGGCAGTGCATGGTACTGACGATGGGGCCGGCCAGCAAGTGAGTTTGACAATTTGTTTTTCCCTGATGAGCAGAAAGTGATATTGAAAGATGAAAGAAAATATTCGCTACAGTACTATATATATATATATATATAGAGTGTGTGTGTGTGTGTGTGTGTGTTTATCAGTCTATGTTAACGAAAGAGCAAGACAATATATATTCTTTGAAATTTTGTAGTGACTGATGTAATAGAATATAGAGTGATAAGACTTGTGTATTATTGGTGGTCCTTTTTTATGAGCATGTTATATAATATATACATATATATATATATATAGTTCTCCATGTGTGTGTGTGTGTATATAACGAAGTGAGAATGACTTGTTTGATGGGGGTGGCCATTTCTTCCACAATTGGTACACACTGTCCTTGAAATTTACCAGTGGGGCATACAGACATGGGTAAAAGAAATGAAGAAATGGAGTCTCTGATCACTGATAAGGGCTACCTAGCCGATAGACAAACCTAACACGGTATATATATATATACATCTTAAAGTATAAGTTAATTATTTCAAATTAAATTTAAAAAATATTCAATATAATTTATGATTTATTATAAATACTATGCACTTTTTCAAGAGTAGTTATTTTTGGGCAAACATCTTTTGTTTCTGTACTTTTATTTCTTTATTATTGAAAGATTATTAGGAATCTATTTATCTCTTCGTTGGCCAACTTTGACTCTTATTATTTAAAATTCATATATAATATTTAAAATTTATCTAAATTTGATACTAATTAATTTTGGGTTCGAATGATATTTTATTTTTAATTAATTCGGAGTCGACGAAAGTTTTTTAAGTGTGAATTTTTTTGTAGGAACAAAAAAAAAAAAAAGGAAGTAAAAAGTAAAGTGGTAATTTTGTGGGGTGGCTGCAAGATCCACCACTCACGGCTACTTTTTGAATAGAAAGATGATGATGATGAAGATGGGGTTATAAATAGAAAATACACTCCCACTACTAATTGTCTCCACATGGTTGAATTTGAAGTGAGTTGAATTATTATGGTGTCTACTTTCTGAGGAGTGTCACCCCATCTTTTCAAACAAAAAGCTCTTTTCCATCTTTTAGGTAACATACTAACATGGGTCGAGTTTTTCATTGCTATGGGAAATCAATTTATTATCATATATATATATATATATATATATATACATATATTGCCTTCATTTATAATCTATTCTACTTTAATTGCACTACATATATATATATATATATATATATTGATGGAAATAGTGGGACTCATCATATTTCAATCATCTTACTTTCCTATTCTAATTCACAAAACAATGGGCTCTCTCTCTTGTTCATCTATATAGTTTAACTTTGAAAGGTCTCTAATATCCTCCATTTACGAACTAATTAATTTTTTACATATTTTATTACATTATTTGATTTTGAATATATATAGATACTTACTCTAACTCAATGTGATAAGAGAAGGAGAAGAGAAAAAAAGTTGTTAGAGAAGAAAAAGAAAAGAAGTTGTGGAGAAAATCTCCATCAAAAATGGGAAATGGAGTAAGGTCTTGGATGAGAGTAAGAACGGCGGAGCATCCACGAGGACAAGTGTAGTACGAGTTTTACTAAATCCGAATATGATCAATTCTAAATTTGGGTAAGTTTATTTTATTTTATTTTTTTTGTTAATCTTTGAGACTATATAATTTGAATTTGATATGTTCTTTTTATGGTTATTAATATATCTTTATGTATTAAAATTTATAATAATAAATATATATATATATATATATATATATGTATACACACACACACAAACGCACACGCACACAACATTAGGCTTAATTTTGAAAATGGGCTTAATTTTTCAACTTAGTGGGTGTAATTTTGATTATGAAACCCATTTATTGACTTCTTGGCCCAAGATAATTTATAGCCCATTTAAATATATTTATAAATAAAAAGAGCAAAAAATAAATTTCCACTCTACTAACTTATGAGGGAGTTGAGTCTTATTTAGTCAATACTTCGAAAGTTTAATATTTTGAACTCAAACTTCTTTAAAGCTTTTTTTCTATTTGTATTTTAGTAGAATTACGATGTTTATAAATTAGTAATTAGATATGATATTTTTCTTATAAGAAATACTCGGTGTTTTATAACCCGAGAGACAACCCAAAAAAATAAATGTATAATAATCTTTGTAACTCCCACAAAATCTTTATCTAAATTATTGGACAACGCGTACGTACGTATATGTAATTAGAACGAGAATGATTTGTGGCAAATAATGTATACGAACAAATAGAAATAATAAGTGGGTATTTTAAAAAAGAATTAATGTAAATTTAAAAAGTAATTAGGATGTAGTGTTTTGTGTGTGTGTATAAGGAACGACAATCAATAATTGATGATGGAAAAATAGATGGAGATTTTAAGTGAAGCATCTTTGTCCACAAAGCAAAGAATCCTGTTGTTGGGGGCTCATAGAAATTGACTCGGCATGTCGTTTTAGCGCGCATGGCTACTGTGCTGTGCTGTGCTGCTGCGCCTGCATTGTCTTCTTCTTCCTTGTCCAAACCCTATTTGTCTCAATTAAAACCCCACCCCCACCTTACTTAATATAAATCTTACACTTGGCTCAATCTTGCCCAATTAATTTCTACATAAAAATCCAACTTCCCCATATATATATGTACGTGTGACTAACATTATTTAATTTATTAGCTAAAAGAACATCATTTAATTATTCATAATACAAAATACTTTCTTTAATTCTATTAATTTAAACAAACCAAAGACACCACCAACTTAATCTATATTCTGTCTGCAGTTAAAGTATGGAGACACGCTTTAGCTAGAAATCAGAATGTGTTCTCGTCTAAAATTGTTGACCCTTAATTAATTATCAATTAATCATATAATTAATAACACAAATCCTCATTAGTTGCATATGCACCCACTTAATCACCCTTTATATATGTATACACACACACACACACAGGTATAGAATAGCTCAACCTTTATATTAACTGCAAATGCACGGGCTTTTGTGACCCATTTAAGATTTATATATTATATATTATATATTATAACCCCTTGAACTACTCTGTCAAATTAGTTTAATTAGGGCATGATTGCTTTTAATTAATTTGAAGATATTAATTACATGGGAAAGGACCTATTTAAATTGAAATCAGTACAAAATTCCATAATTTGAAAGTCTTAATCAAATTGGATCTTTGAGATTTAAGAAGAAGAAAAAAAAAAAAAACAACCCTTTATTTTTAAGTAATTATGTTTAGTTTTCATTTTCATTATGCTCGAATCCAACGAAGAAATTGGAATCACGATATTATATATATATATATATATATATATTGATATGATTCCATATAGGTCAAATTAATTCAACATATTTATTTATTTAGCTAACTAAAGCTCATAAATTTATAAAGTGATATAATATATATTAATTATATTATAATATAATATAAATAATTTTTAAATATGATATATATGAGAGTATAATTCAAATCGAACCGACAATTATTTGTAGATAAATAGACATATAAATCTTGCAGATAATAAGTGATGAGGCGAAACTAATTTAAAACTTAATAATCTACATATGATGAAAAAAATCTAAGTGTTTACTTAATTAGATAAAATTAACTAAGATATATTTGCTAATGTCGCAAGAGATTAAGATTAAGTTTATGCCATTATTTGAGTTATAACAAAGATCTAAGTTTATATTGCAACACATTTAAAATTTATGTACTGAAATACTTTTAAAAAAATGTATAATATATTTGTAAATCTTCTCTTATTTTAATTAAAAAATAATGAAATATTAATTAAAAATAATAAAATGTCAAGTTCATATTTAAAGAATTGAAACAATCTATTCAAAATTTCATCAACTATAATCGAATTTAAAGTATATTATTTTGTATGTTAAAGTATATATATACAGGTTTTCTTCGTTCAAATATAATTTACATTTTTTAATAGTTAATTTAAATTCTGTATGATTTATAGATGTTGAAACATAATCTAAAAAGTTAGTTGTACCTTACAACAAAAAATTAGTATTGAGTTGGTTATATATATATATATATATTTTATAGAGAAAAACAAAAACGAAAACAATGAACTGAAAATTATCTTGATCAAAATATACTATATTTGTTTAGATATATGTATGTTAAGACTCTCTGATAGTTATTCAAATTTAATGATTTCAACATGTAAGTTAGAGCCTATTTGCTTATAACATTAGCACATGTTTTACACTTTTTACGAATGTGAACAAACTCGATCTCTCAACTATTTTAAATGAAATATTAAATATGACTTAACAAAAATAATTAAGATAAAATAGTTAACCTATATATCTAAAAGATGTTTTATATATAAATAGTCAAAGTTTGACAATCAATTTATAAACCATATATTGTCATGCAAACTTTAACATTTATAAGACACCTTAAAACTTCAAGTTTATGGATTTACTGGTACATAGGTTAAACATAAATTCCGTGATTCACTTTTTGTTATTATCACGAATGAGTTAATACATAATTACTCAATCAATATCTTTTTGAACTAATTTATCAATATTTAATATGAGTTAATTTGTTGGCAAAACTTTAAATCCAATTCAAAGGTATTTACTAGAGTCATTCGAAATGAAATGAGAATTTTATATCATATAAAATTTATAAAATTGCACCGTCATCTCAGTAATTCTTATACTTAATAGAATATTCTTATTTTTGACATTACTTTATATAAATATTTTCTTTTTCTTTCATGAGTTTCAAGTTATAGTTTTGAATAATGCAGCCTAATTTGCTACACAACGAGAACTTACATTTATACTCATGTTCCACTCAATTCCCTTTCTTTATTAGTTATACTTTAATTGTAAAAAGCTACTATATAAATCTTTACTTTTAGTGTTTAAATTACTAATTTTTTTTTATAATATTAACAAAGTCCTACATTCGGAATGAATGAATATATTTGTTAGAATGTATTTGCAAGTTTACACTTATCTAGATTAGAAAATAATAAAAATTATCATTAACAAAATGAAAATCAATCTCATATCTAGTTTTATATAATATTAGAACAATTAACACAAAACAAGATTTTAAATTTTATTAATTTTAGTAGAACTTAGAATTATTATATTACTTTAATTCACATGAAACTATATATCCGCAATGTTCCATAAGTATTTTTACTATTTAGATAAAATTTACGAATATTTATAAGTCGAACGTATTAAATTTTTTGAATTTATTTCAAAAGTTGCTTAAAATTTCATTTAATTGGTTGATTTACAATTGAATTTGGGAAGTATCATAATTATATCGAGATATAATAATTTTGTTCGTATTAATTATTATTAAGAAAGGTAACAAATTTTTTTTGTCAAAATCTTAATGGGTATAATATTTAAAGAAAATTTATAAGTTGGAGTTAAATTATGTATTTTTGTATATAGAAAATTATAATTTGATTAGTAAATATATATTATTTATTAATTAAAGGGAATTACTAAGAAGGGAGGGGTGTATATAGTTATAAAATATTATTAACCTCCAGCCATATTTATGTCTGTTTGTATATAATATGTATGTATCTAGATATATAATAGGAAGCCAATCCACCTTTTTGATCTTATCGATCATTTACACCTAAAAGCTCCCGTCAGTTCTCAACATGTTCCTTGTTCACTTTCTGTTCTTATGTCCATAGCTTCCGCCTTAACTAGTCAGTCCCCTATCTACTACTGTCTCTTACAATAATATCATAGTACTATGTCTATGTGTGTATATCTATATATATAAATATTTTAACAATCATAGAATACAAAGTCGACGTCCTCCTAAATTCACGATGTTCTCTTCTCAATATTATATCATCATCATCCTCTTTCTCTCTCTCTCCCTCTAACATGTATATATATAATAGCCACCACCAATACCATGATCACCCCTCCAAACCCAAAAAACTTCAACCTAAAACTACTCTTTCTTCAACCTCTCAACTCCTTCATTCTCAAACTACACATATACAAACAGTTTATACATACATATATATTTATAGCAAGATGGTAGGGCCATCACTGACGACCCAGATACGGACCAGGAAAACCAAGGCTGTAGGGATTCCCACCATTAATTTTTCTCTCAACCGGTCAAAGCTATCTGGTTTACTGGTGAAGGCGTGCGAAGAGTATGGATTTTTCAAGGTCGTTAACCATCGTGTCCCCGACGAGACCACGGCTAGATTAGAGAAGGAAGCTGTTGATTTCTTTGGCCGACCAGCTATGGAGAAGGAGCGAGCTGGCCCTGCAAGTCCTTTCGGCTATGGCTGTAAGAACATCGGCTTTAATGGCGATGTTGGTGAGCTCGAATACCTTCTTCTTCACACAAATCCTTCCTCCGTCGCTGAAAGATCTCAGGCTATCTCCTCCGACCCTCTCAAATTCAGGTACCAATATCCTAGCTATACACACACATACACATACATAAAGCTAGTTTTAACACCTCGGTTCAATTAAGATCATGTTGGTTTTGCATGGCTTTTCATTAATGCAGATAATTTCTCTTCTGGGTTTTGTTGTTCCACTTTTCTTCGTATTCGCGCAGTTAATGGCCATTAATATATTTGTTTAATATATGCCAACATAATTTATATATTACCCAAAAAAACAAAGTTTGAAAGTCAAGAGGAGTTTAATTTTATAGGTGGAAGATTTTTTTAAAAGTATAATTAGTGTCTGGTATCCAAGAAAGCGACATCTTTCCTTTATTGAAAAATAATAACAAAATTTTCTCATATTTTAAATTTTGTAATTTTATTTACTTTCATTTTAATTATAACTTTAAATGTTTTTTTTTTTCTCTTAACCATTAATTGCTCCATATAAATATAATTAACTTATCCTTTTTAATTTTCTCTATGCACATCGAACATATATATATATATATATATAAAATAAGGTCATGGGTCAAAAAGGTGAGTTTACCCACACGTGCAGACACCCAAACAGGATAAGACTTAAGAATCGAGGCTGACTGAGCTTAGCTTTGACGTGGTAATTAATTTTTTATTACGCAATATATTATTACTACCGTAAGCCCTTTTTTTCTTTTTACCTATAAAAATTATTAAATCCTATTATTATTCCAACATGGTATGATTCTAGTAGACCCAGGTAGGTAAATATAAGGAAATAAACGTTTTTAAAAATAATTTAAAAATTAATTTCCAAAATGAAATAAAAAATAAGTCAAATATTGTGAGTCTCAAAGTTCACATCATTGTTATCTTGAATATTAAATAGCAATAATCAAATGTTAATTAGTGACTGGACATGACTAGTTCAGTCTTGCCCTGTGCCATATCCAGCCTACACTCAACCAATTCCTTTGATTAATTATTATCATTAACCTAACCTCTTTTTATTTATTTATTTATTTATTTGAGAACGTGCTTGTATGTTTTAAGATATAGCATATATGTATATATAAGATGACGGCTGTTAGCTGGTGGCACATGAGGCCATCTTTGGGTACACCTGATTGAGCTAAAACGACGCCGATTTATCAATAATTAGGCATAGGATCTCATTTATTCTTGAGAAGAAAACAAAACAAAACAAAAAAAAAGTAATGATTCAGAGTTTTCCCGCACTAATTTAATGGTTAAAAGCATATTATATTTGAAAAGTAACACGTTAAATTTATTTAAAATTATTACTTCAAAATGTCAAATAATCTTTTATTTTTATTTATTTATTGGAATTTATCATGAGTGGCAAGTTTTGTGCAGCTGTGTGGTGAATGATTACATAGAGGCTGTAAGGGAGCTCGCGTGTGAGATTCTTGATCTGCTAGGGGAGGGTCTACGTGTACCCGACTCACACGTGTTCAGCAAACTCATCAGGGACGTCCACAGCGACTCCCTTCTCAGACTCAATCATTATCCTGCCCTCCAATTCCCAGGTCGTGGGGACCCACGTCAACAAGTAGGGTTCGGGGAGCATTCTGACCCTCAGATCTTAACCATTCTCCGATCCAACGACGTAGCGGGCCTTCAAATTTGTTCACCTGACGGGTTGTGGGTCCCCGTTCCCCCTGACCCCACAGCCTTCTACGTCATCGTCGGCGACGCCCTACAGGTCGGTGCCCGGCTTATTTTTATTTTCCCCAAATTATATTTCTTTCCATAAAAATTAATTTTATAATTTATAAATTTATACTAAAAATAGGTTTTAACAAACGGGAGGTTTTCAAGCGTGAGACACAGAGCAATGGTCAACTCAAGAACTTCAAGAATGTCAACGATGTTCTTCGGGGCGCCGCCGTTAAATGCATGGATAACCGCCGTGCCGGAACTTGTATCGACTCAAAATCCGTCTCTCTACAAACCATTCACGTGGTGTGAATACAAAAAAGCAACTTACTCTTTGCGACTTGGAGATTGCAGGTTGAATCACTTCAGAATTCATTAGTATCTACCACCTCCATGGATCGCACGGATATATAACAACTTATATATATATATATATATATATCTAATTTATATATAATACCCATTTAATTTTAGAGTTTTTTTTTTTGCAATGTCAAATAAGGCGGGAATGCATAACCAATGTAGTAGTCACCTTTTATGGAGTTTGAGTATTAAAAGATTTTAATTTTTTACAAAATGTTCAATTTGAGAAATAGTATGAGACAAAATTAATTAAAACTTATACTTGATCGTAGCACAATTGAAATTATTTAAATTTTTATATAGACATGATGATAGATGAATAATGTAAAATATAGTATTTTAAAGTACTTGAACGTTGCTATCATCTGAAATTAGGGTACCCTTTAATAATTTATTACATCTCCATAGAATTGAAAAAAGTATACTGACTATAAAACGGTGTCGTATGATGAAAGTTTTCAATTATTGTCCAAATTAATTTAATTTTAAATAAAAATTACGTGGTTAATTTGATACACGTGGGTGATGACATGGCAAAAAGGTTGAGACATGTCATAATTTTTAAAATTAATTAATTTCTCAAAGTACTCTCTCTTCTCCTCTGCAACCACTGAGAGCCACCGAAGCGCCATCTTCTCACTGCTCTGCAGCCTTTCTGCAAAATCCCTCAATTGTCTCTTTCTCTAGCAGCTTCCCGACGACTCGTAATTTATAAAGCCACAGCCTTGTTCCTACATCTGCAAGTACAATTTTCTTCTGCCATCTGTTTTCAAACCCCCGTACTACATTATGCTGCCTTCTCTCGGTTTCTTCCTCACCGAACACCTTTTAACTCTTGCCGCAGGCCATTGCTAGCCACAGAAATTTCAAGAAATCTTTGTGATTTACGTGTTGAAGGTGTGGGTTCTGTGGTTGCTAGCAAGGTGTTTGATTAAAGGTCCGTGAGAATTCGCATACGCAGCTACGTCTCCCGTCGAACGTCAAAGTCAAAACTCCGTTGATTCTCTCTCTGTGTACGGCTCAACAGTCTCCATGAAATGGTGTCTTCACTGCTAACACTTCCTTCTACGATTTCCGTCGTCAGTCTTCACTCACAACGTTCGCTTTCCTACGCATTTAAAGGTCTCAAAGTACTAAAACGCCATAGGCATCAACTAATAATACCTATCTGGTCACCTTTCTCGTCTTATTCTTCTTATTTCCCGTCATTCCGTTCTCTGTTCGCCCATTTTTCAACTTCAAGGCAGTCCATTTTCCCCCAATCATACAATAAGATTACGGTTCGAAATGAAGATTTGGTTGTTCTTGGCATCGAAACGAGCTGCGATGATACTGCGGCTGCTGTTGTAAGCTCTTCATTTCGCTTTATCTTGGTATCATTGTAGTGTAAATATTTATGAAGATTCCTAATGGGTACTGGTTTTTTCTTTCTTGTTTTTTTATATCCCTCTTTGTTTTGGTGTTGGCTCCTGGTTTTAGGTGAGAGGGAATGGGGAAATTCTCAGCCAAGTCGTGTCTTCGCAGGTGAATAAACTCAAAATATTTCTTTAAGCTGATATACATCGATGTTCTGCTTATAATTCCTACTTGGTTGTGTCAATTAAGGAAATTGGACAGTGGTCTTCCATAAAGTCAAGATTTTTGAAAAAGAAAAAGAAATTGAGATTCTCAATAAAGAATTCCTTCATTCCATTTGCTGGGATTAGGTTTCTTTCATAATAGAAGAGTGGCTAAACCAAAGTTAACATGAGATGGTAAATTAAGATGGTTCCGCTGCGCCTGATGGTCATTTTGGCAGCCGCAACGGGAATGATTAATTAGATCGTTTAGCATATGTCAGGACGAGCATGAGGAGGTTTAGGGCCTATTTTGAAAATAAGGTTATTTTTCAAGGAAATTTCTGGGAGAAGTTCTCCCATGCATAAAATGTTTTAAGTCGGCGGTTCTGTTTTTATGTTTTCTTGGAAAGTATAGGCTTCATTTAATGCATGAAAACACTCTTAGAAATTTCATTTTATGTTCATATATGATTAGAATATTGAATTGTTGAAAATGAAAATAATGTTTAAAAAATGATCATGAAAATATGGCATGAGTTTGAAAAGAACTAAAAATTGTTTTTAGTATTATAAATAAATGTTCTTACTTATACTTGAACACTGCAGAAACAAATATTACTATCTTTTTATTTATAAAAATTAGAGAAAATTTTCATGTATAAAATGGAGCCAAGATTTTCCAAATTAGAAAGGGTTGGAAAACATATTTTCCATGTTTTATATTTGAAATGAAACATTTCCAAAATAGAGAACCTTGTCTCTACTTATGGAAAATAAGCTCAAGCAAGCACATTATTCTTTCTTCCATTTCTTTTTTTTTTTTTTTTGACAATACTCTTTCTTTTTTTGACAATACTCTTTACTGAATTATCTGGATGATTTTCTTTAGAAGAAACAAATTTGGAAAATGGAAGTGGAGAACAGGAGATCGAAGCATACATGAGTTTGCAGCCAATTGTTCCATTAAAAAAAAATTTGTAATTGGATATTATGGTCTATGATTAACCCTTGGTATTTGTTGGCAAATGAGTTGTGCAAGTTTACTGGGTAATATGATATGTTGGAGTGAATTACACTTGTACAAGAGGAGACTTTTATATTATTTACTCAACTCAACTTTACTGTACCTTTTTTTTTATGATTTTGTTGTTCATTGTGGGATCCCATTGTTAAAAGAATTGAGTTAAATCGAATTTGAAGGATGATGATGATAACATTCTTGCTGTCATAATAAAGCTGCTAAACATAAATTTGCAGCATCCTCTTTGCTGCAAACCATATTCAAACCAGGAATACTTGTGAGCAGCAGAACTTTACTTCCCCCTCTCCCCCTCCCCTCCCCGGCCCCAACCTCTCTTTCTGTTATCAAGAAACAAGTTGCATTGTATTGGGAAGTGAGAATATTCGGGTGTGATTAGTGCTTCCATTAGTTAATTCTTCTATCACTATGTTAAGGAAGACCTGCTTAATCGATATGGAGGAGTTGCACCAAAAATGGCTGAAGAAGCACACTCTCAAGTCATTGATAAGGTATTTACAAATTACACCCTTTATACTTGTGCTTTATGCAGCTTTATCTTATTATGTTTTTATTGGTTTACATCTCTTCTTTTATCTTCATAGTCTCTATAAGTTCATATTTTAGTGTGCATGATACCAGAATTTTATAGTATGCAACATATGCCATTCCCTTGGTGTCTAACAACAGTAAAGTTCATTGTTCTTGTTCATACCTGAATTTTTAGAATATGCTACGATGCCATTCACTTTATATCTAACAACACTAAAGTTTGTTGTCCTTGTTCATCTCACATCTCAAGCGTAGTTCAGTTTAGTTCTCTGCATTTAGCATTGACATTGATCAAGATCTGTGGTAATTAACTGCAGGTTGTACAAGAAGCACTTGATGAAGCCAAATTAAATGAGAAAGAGCTATCTGCAATTGCTGTTACCATTGGCCCTGGTTTGAGTCTTTGCCTTCGCGGTAATTCAGAACTACTTTTACCTTCTAAGTTCATTTTCTTCCCATTACAGCCAACTCATTTTCTGACCAAACTGAAGAAGGTATCAGCTTTCTCACATTTTTTACAACCCTGTTTGGAACATTCTTTAGTTAGAACTTTGTGGAGGAACTTAAGTTAATGTAACTGGCATATTTTATGCGAGTTGGCTTCTCATTGCTGCCCTAACTGAAGATATCTGTATGGGACCGAAATTTCTTTGAAGCGCCCTTGTTTTCCACAATTAACAAGCCCTAAATCTATTTAATCTCTTCCTTATAAGTTCTTAATTGGTCCAATTAATCACTCTTGTAAAACTGCCTATGGCGTCTGGCAGCCCATCATGGCTGCATTTACCACGTAAGATACCTTATTTACTTCCAGGTTGCAAGAAGCATTTTTTGAAATGGAAATTAGCCATCCTATGGAATAAAGCACTTTCCTATCTCTGTATAGCTGAATCTATATGAAATTTTGCCTTCAAAAGGTCTCTTGCATTATGAGATTATCAGCCTGTACTATAGTGAGATATTAGTTATAAGTGCAAATACTTTATGCTATTTCTTCTTGCAATTGTAATGCAGTTGGTGTGCAGAAGGCTCGAAAAATTGCTGGAAGCTTTAATCTGCCAGTTGTTGGTGTGCATCACATGGAGGCTCATGCTCTGGTAGTCAGGTATAACAGTATCAGTGGTTAGAATGATATTGAACGCACTTCCAAAAACATGTTATTTTTAAGTAAAGAAAAAGATTGTACTGCAAATGGCTGGCCTGCTCTAACATAACTTTATTTTCAAGGTTAATGAAACCAGAATTGCAATTTCCTTTCGTGGCCCTACTTATATCAGGTATGTCTATCTGCTTCTTAGTTTTTTTTTCTTGGTCTACCAAAGGGGTCTGTGCCAGATGATTGGAAGTTTTTTATTTTTTACAAAACTGTCATATAACAGGTACATTATTGGGCCTATATGCAACAAGATTGTGCATTATTGTTCAGGACCACTTACTCTGAACTGGATGAACAATTTAGGTTGATAGGTTCACGTCTTCTAAAATTACATCAGAACCAACCGTTTATAACTTGGAATATGATGGTATGGCCAAAACATGTTCTCCTGCACTCTTTTGAAGAACATGCATCTAAATCAATTTGAGGCATTCGTATATGTTGAATATAATATAAAATAACAAACTTTGTCATTTTTATCAAATTAAACTTTTGGAATAATTAGTCAGCATTTATCGTAGCATTATTATTGTTGGATTGAAACCTTGGGATTGCTTCCCCCTATCATTGTCACTCACATTTTATTTGCCTACCATTTGATCTTCAAAATCTTATCTTGTCTTGCACTTCCATTGCTTGCTACTGGGCCATTGAGCCTTTTTGGGGTTGAGTGCATGTATGTTGCTCGGAATTCCCCTTGTTAGAAGATAATAGAGAACAATTAACTTAGTTTTTTCCTATTGACTTAATTTTTATGAAGATAATAGAGAACAATTAACTGAGCGTTTTTCTATTGACTTAATTTTTAGGACAATTGATCACCGAAGTTTATTATTTTACTGTACTATCTCATTTGGTTTTGCTTGTGAGAGGTTATGAAAATTTCTGGCTGCCCTGATCTATATCTCAGGAGGGCACAATCTACTTGTTCTTGCTCATGATCTTGGCCAGTATACACAACTTGGGACCACGATAGATGATGCAATAGGTGAGGCATTTGACAAAACAGCAAAGTGGCTGGGTCTAGATATGAGAAGAAGTGGTGGGCCAGCTGTTGAAGAGCTTGCTAGAGAGGGTGATGCAGAATCCATCAAGTTTTCTGTGAGTCTTTCATTAGATTGTGTAATTTTTCATTGGGTTCATCTTTGTTCTCACATTCTATTGTACCATCCCAAGTTTTGATCTTTCTTTGTTTTCTAGATTCCGATGAAACAGCATAAAGATTGCAACTTCTCATATGCTGGCCTGAAGACTCAAGTGAGGCTGGCTATTGAATCGAAAAATATGTATGTAGAATAAATCAATATCTGGAATCTGATTCCGTGTATTTTGAATGCCTATTTCCATTTGTTTGTTTAGCAATATTCTGGTTTCATTCTTCCTTTTGAATATGAGTGATATCTGGTAGAAATGGATGTGATAATTAGCAATCTTTGTTTACGAATTGGATTGCCTTGGAAAATGAGTCTCGTAAGTTTCTATTACAACCTGCAGCTTTATTCAAGAATTGCCACTCCTCTCACTGATTTGAGGAATATTTAACAATTTATAGTGAATACCAGAATAAATCCATAGACATACTTGTAGCTTTTATCAAGCTGTTCTATCCATTGACATACTTGTAGCTTTTATCAAGCTGTTTTATCCATTGACACCTGTAATAACTCCGTGCAGCAATGCTCAAATTCCCATTTCTTCTGCAAGTAGCGAGGAAAGAAGATCTCGAGCTGATATTGCTGCTGCTTTCCAGGTTTGATTCTTTGTTCTATTTTGTTTATTTGTGAGGAATTTTAGTTCTTTGTTTAGTAGAAGGAAAATGGTAAAATTGTTTTTTTGCTTTACTTACACTAAGGTAGAATTCTCTTTAATTGTACTTTTGACATGCTTTGTCCTGTCATGCAGCAAGTTGCAGTATTACATCTTGAGGAAAGGTGTGAACGAGCAATTGAATGGGCTTTGAAGATTGAGCCTTCCATAAATCATTTGGTCAAGCCAACTACTATTTTTATCATTTTTATCTTAACTTGTATGTTGATTTTCCCTTATCAAGAGCAGCTTATCACATCCTTAATATTTTGTATCTTACAGGTGGTCTCAGGAGGTGTTGCATCAAATCAATATGTTAGGACTCGACTAAATCAGGTTGTGAAGAGGAAAAGCCTACAACTTGTATGCCCTCCTCCCAGCCTTTGTACTGATAATGGTAAGTTAAGAGCTCCTTGGCTTGGATTAGATGGCAAGTGATGTAATTTTGTTGCCAAGCTGGGGAGTTAAGTGTAGCAGATAATTTCTATCACATAGGAGGAGATTTCTTCTGCTGCCCAAGACATATCTGGAAGGAAATTACCAAATTATGGATTAATAACTTGTTAAAAGCTAGAGAGTGTTCCTAAACATGATGTGAATAGGTGTAAGCTTCAGAAGTTGCACACACGAGCTTGAAGGAGATTATACATGTAAATTAAGATCCTCATGAATTCTCATGAATAGTTAATTACATATAATTTTCTCAGGCATGTGTATCTCAGGGGTCAGTATGCTCCATAACGTGCTTTAAATATAAAGTTTGATTCCCATGGTTTACAGAGCCTTGTCTAAGGCCTAGCCAAAAAAAAAATGATTTACTAAATTTATGCAGGTGTAATGGTGGCTTGGACTGGCATTGAACACTTCCGCATGGGAAGATATGATCCTCCACCACCCCCCGAGGACCCTGAAGATTTTGTGGTATGTTTAGATATGTTTGTTGTTCTTTGTGCTGGTTGCATTCATGTTTGGTGTCATCTTTGTCAAGCATCATATGAGCTTGGTTGTAAAATATATAGGCATTTTAGAGTTTTAAGGCTTTAAGCTGTCAATTGGAAATATGGGGACCAGATTGTGTTGAAAGCTATTTTGTGTTTTATTTTCTAAAATCATATATTTCTTTTAGTGGACTGTAAATGAAAATAAGCATTGTAAATAATGCTTAAAGTTCTAAATTATCAGCCCAGGTGATTAACTCCTACAAGTTTCTTCCATAGCCAACCAATAAATCCTCTCTTTTATTCTGTGAAACAGTGTAGCGGAAAGTTAATGTACTTGGACATGATTAAAGTAACTTCATTCCATCATCTTATCTTATGGGTTAATAGATGCATCTTTTCTTTTTGATCTAGTATGATTTGCGTCCGAGGTGGCCACTTGGCGAGGAATATGCTGACGGAAGAAGTTCAGCACGCTCCCTAAGGAAGGCCCGTATCCACCCATCACTTACATCTCTCATCCAAGCTTCTCTGCGACAAAAAACATAGCGATTACATATGTTTAACACAATAAATTTTCTTGTCTTGAGCCAAGCTTCTTGCGATAGACACAAAACAGTTTGCTAGGAAAGCTGAGAGGTGCAAAGTCTCAGGTGCAGTTCTGAGAGCCTTTGTCGATAGAAAGGAAGTTGCTAGTCAAGATAGAATCATCGACGCCTTGACATTCCCTTGATGGGAACTGCTGTTGTATTCTGATATCACTGTTCATTTGTTAAGTCATATAGCACAGTAATAAACGGTTTATTTTAAGTTACTGTGACTTATATATTTTTTTTTACTATTTAATTTTATTATTTAAAGAAATTTCAGCTTAAAAAATATTTAAATAACAGTAATTTGGTAATTATTTACCTCTTTATTACCATCCATCTTGGGTGAATTAATGATTGCATGTTCTTTTAGTATTCCTGCCAGAATCATTTCAATTTTGCAAGTATAAATTCTAAGATAAAAATTATATTGTTGTATTAAACGAATGGCTTGGGCCAGCCCGATTATTGTTGGGTCACCCAGCCTGTTCCGACTCAAGCTTAGCCTGTTGGGCCGAACGGGTTGGGCCTGGTCCACTGGTGCTATGCCCAGAACGTGTATTTGACCCGAACCGTTGAAATTTCTGCAGCCTATAAAAGAGTTTCAATGAGCGAGTTTAGGCGCCGAATAGCTGTGCTTGTGTGCAGGAGATGGATGTGTGGAGGCTGCCAATTTCAGCATCTCAGAGAGGGAAGCTAATATCGGCGGGATATACTTCTCTCTCCTCTCTTACTTCCGTCACTTCCTCTCAACTTGCTCGAGGTGATGGATTTTGCTCTCTTCTTTACTTTGCTTCACTCCTCTCCTCACTTCACTGTAATTTGATTGGATTCCATACGATAATACTCGTTAATTTGATAATGGTTTCCTGCTTCTGAATACATAAACGTACAATGTGTTTGTTTCTGCTAGCTGTCCTGAGGTCTAAACTGTTCTCCTTGGCTCTAGTTATTTGGAAATGATATATTCTCTAAAATTCGACCGGATGAATACCGAAACCCTAATCGTCGAGTTCTTTTGTTTTGCGGCAGAGGCGCAATGTAGTTAAGTTGTCTTGAATTTGCTTTTGTAGGATAATTTAATAGCATCGAAGTGGTGGTTAATAATTTGCCGGTTTCTTTGTCTAAGTGTAGATAGTTTTTTTGACACCCGGTATCCCATTCATGTAATTTTATGAAATCATCCGCTTCGTTGGATGACATTTGATTTACAATAACATTAAATCTTATTGCGTGGCATCAGTGTCAGCTTCATCGCTGAAATTTTGAGGTTTCAATGCACTTGTGGTGATCTAGTAACCTTTGTCTCTTTTCTGAGAGGATATAATAACATTTTTTCACTTCAGCAGAAGCGAAAATTTCAGAGAATGAAGCAGTAAATATTCTGAAGATTGCATCGCAGGGTTCTGGCTCTGACTTGTCTCGTGGAAATTGTTCTGTTATAAATGGTATTTATACATATATATGTATATATATAGACATACACGTAGACATAATTTTTCCAGTTTTGGTTTTTAGGTCCCAGAGTTTTGGGACCCAGGCTTTGAAACCTGTTACATGCTTATATGTGGAAATCTTCTTCTATTTGATGTTTTTTTTGGCCTGTACAAAGAAGAATGTTCATGTTTTCATTTTATGCAGGGGCACAGAATGCCTGGGACATGCTTCATGAGGAGGAATTATTAGCACGCATCAGCACATCCTGCTCAGATCTAGATAATGTATTGGGGGGTGGAATAAATTGTAGAGAAGTTACTGAAATTGGTCAGATTATTTCCCCCTTTTTTCCCCACTGGATTGACTTATTAAGTAGATATATACAGTTCATTTAGCAAATCTTGGTGTTGTTTCTTTTTTTTCCTCCCTTTTTTGGTTGGTAAGACAGGTGGTGTACCGGGCATTGGTAAAACACAGCTGGGGTATGAATTGTTATTCTTCTAGTTCTACTCACATTGCTTTTTTCCTACACTAATTTATGTATTTGGAATTACAGGATTCAACTTGCAGTCAATGTTCAAATCCCACATAATTTTGGTGGTCTTGGGGGAAAGGCAATATATATAGGTTAATTCAAAATATTCTTTCTGGGTTCCGTGCACTCTTCTATTTACTGATTTAACTTTGGGCTTTAAGTCTTTGAGATAACTGTGTGATACCTAGACACGGAGGGTAGCTTTATGGTGGAACGTGCTATACAAATTGCTGAAGCCTCCATTGAGGACATGTCAGAATATAATGAATTTTTACATAAGGATCTTCGAGCAGGCCAAGTTAAAATAAAACCGAAGGATCTCCTGGAGAACATATTTTATTTCCGTGTCTGCACTTACACTGAGCAAATTGCCCTGATAAATCACCTTGACAAGTTCGTGTCAGAGCACAAAGATGTGGGTATAATTATAGAATATGTGCCTACTAACATCTAAAATGTTCTTATTCTTTTTCTCCAATCTTTTTATGTTGATGAGATGCTCAACTCTCAATTTTTTCACCTGGAAATTGTGGTAGGCAAACACAGTCCCAAATTTTAACTGAAGTATTTCCATTCAGGAAGTCCCTTTTTGTGCCTGGATCTGTTTCTTTATGTGCATTCATGCATGTTTATTCCTAACCTCAAAGCAAATGAACTTTTCATTAGTGTACATACATCCTTACACCTGGTATCTTTTACACCTTGTCTCATATTGAATACGTCTCTTTTTATATGAACCTGAATGTGATATTTGCATATTCTGTAATGCTGATTTTTTTTTTCCTGTAATGCTATTTCTCTACGTGCATTCATGTCATGTTTATTCCTGGCCTTAAAGCAAATGAACTTTTCATTAGCGTACATACATCTTTACACCTGGTATCCTTTACACCTTGTCTCATATTGAACACATCTCTTTTTATATGAACTCGAATGTGATGTTTGCGTATTCTGTAATGCTGATTTTTTTTTTTTCCTGTAATGCTGTTTCTCTACGTGCATTCATGTCATGTTTATTCCTGACCTTAAAGCAAATGAACTTTTCATTAGTGTACATGCATCCTTACACCTGGTATCCTTTACACCTTGTCTCGTATTAAACACGTATCTTTTTATATGAACCCAAATGTGGTGTTTTTGCATATTCTTTAATGCTGATTTTCTTTTTTTTTTTCCCTGTAATGCTGTTTCTTTATGTCATTCATGCATGTTTATTCCTGACCTTAAAGCAAATGAACTATTCATTAGCGTACTTACATCCTTACACCTGGTATCCTTTACATCTTGTCTCGTATTGAACACATCTCTTTTTGTATGAACTCAAGTGTGGCGTTTGCATATTCTGTGATGCTGATTTTTTCCCTGTAGTAAAAGCAATCAGAAATAGACTGATTGTTCAGAATTTCACAGGTTAAAGTCATTATTGTTGACAGTATTACTTTCCATTTCCGTCAAGACTTTGATGATTTGGCTCTTAGAACTCGAGTGCTTAGTGGAATGGCTTTAAAGTTGATGAAGCTTGCAAAAAAATTTAATTTGGCGGTAAGAGTTTAGTTAATTTTAAACTTTTAACTTGCAACAAACTTCATTTTAAGGGTTCCAAATTAGATGTCTGTTTAATCTATGGACGTAATTCTTTTAGTTGATCTTTCTATTTTTTATTTCATCCTCTTCGAAACAAAGGAAATTCACCCACAAATTTAGAAAACTAGTTCTCAGATAGATGAAGCAAATTCTTGGGATAGAGTTGTTTACTACACATTTTTAGCTTAGTCAGTCATGCAGTAATTTGGAATTCTTAATGTTACCGTACAACATTTTGGTTAAGAATTTACTATTCTGTTTTGCTTCTTTTTGCAGGTTGTTTTATTGAATCAGGTAACCACCAAGTATACAGAAGGTTCCTTCCAGCTAACTCTTGCATTGGGTAAATTTAGTTTTAACCCGATATCTTTCTTCCAGTTTTGTTATGTGGTTCTGTTGGCCCTATTGCCATTACCCTGATTAGATGTCATTGTACACTTCCCTTGCCACAATCAGGTGATAGCTGGTCTCATTCTTGCACCAACCGGATTATTTTGTACTGGAATGGGAACGAACGCCATGCTTATGTTGATAAGTCACCTTCCCTTCGATCAGCATCGGCCCCGTATTCTGTTACTGGTAGGGGGATCAGGAATTGTGTCTCAAACTGTAAACGAGTCAGAATGATGTAAGCTTTGGAATATGTCTTTGATGATTCTGCGCCAACCAAGTGACCCTACATATTGAAGTATCGTCATCTCTGTTCTTAGCTTCAGAATAATGATAAGTTTGCTAAAGTTGATACAGTCTGGAAATGGGAAATGATCAGTTACATGATACATTCACCACCCTTGGTGTCAATAGAGAAGCCATAACATAACCAGTTGCTTGACTGGAGTCTTTCCAGAGTTCAGCTCTAGCCTATATGAGTTTTTTTCTTTAATTTTGGTGTTAATGGGTTTAGACTTTTTGCTGCATTACTCTACTTTCTGTACAAGTCCTAGTTTAATTTTTTCATATTAATTTTAACATGCATAATTTGTCGAAGCTCAAAGGATAACCTGAGGCTCAAAACCACGAAACGGGAGTCCTGTAAAGTGGACGACGGCATCATGCCACTGGACTGCGCCAACCAAGGTATGGGCCTATGTGAGTGTTATTCTATTTTCCTTGGACCTGATTTTTGGGCTGATATATCCTCTATCTGCTGCCTAAGCATTGGATCCCACGTCTGAGTTTTGGCTCTATAGTTAAGTTGCATTGGATCTTATGCCAGTTTTGTTGTGATGTCAGAACGTCTAATGTAGTCCTGAAACGTTTTCAGGTCAAACATATTGAATGTGAACCCATAAATTAATTAGTTTAGTTGCATTATTGGAGGAAGGAAATATGAAGTAATGATTTGATTTGACCAGACTCTAAACAAACTAAAATTGCAAAAAATAATTTGATAGACTGATCTGTAATTATAGATTATTCAGCTCATGGATATGAACGTGTTCAAAGGTTCTCATTGAATTTTATTTTATGATATTTTACTCTTACAAATCTTGGACACTAGAACCTTAAAGTTTCAAACTTTACATGCTCATATAGCAATAAATTATGGACAAAAAAAAAATAATAGTTCATAGTTTTGTTTTAGAGAATAGGTGTTGTGGCGTCTGAAATGTTTTTCCTTAAAAGATTCTCAAAATTGAAGGCTGAAAAGACTTAAAACCTTTATTTTAATTTGGTAGCCAACTTGTTAATACGTTTGACTAAATTGTCGAGTTGAAGCAATCTGGAATTTTACATCTCCCCCAAACCTACCGCCATGACGATCACTGATGTCATGTGCTGTGCGGTTATATAAGCTTGGCTTATATAATGCTACTACCAAAATAATCATAAAAAATATAACGTCAATCAACAGATTTTTGACGCTATATATATTTTTAAAAAATACGACCTTAAGAAGAATTACGTCAACCAAGAATATTGGAATAATTAATAATCTGTTAAAATGAATTTTTTAAAACAAATTACATAGCAAGGGGTGATTAGGTTTTGTATTTGTTACGAATGTACGCACAAATTAATTTTTAAATTTTTGGAAAAAACGGAATAATTAATTATGCTAATTGAGCCAAACCGGACCACCGGAAGGAATTGAGAACATCCATAATTTTTTTCTTATTAATTCTGTCTTGTTTATGAAGTCAAGTTTTATTATTTAATCCATAACTATAAAGTTAAACATGTGTTTAATCATCCATTTTTTAAAAATTATGAATAAATTCTTGAATGGTACAATTAGAAATATATAATTCTTACATTTCTTTTTTTTTTCTTTAAAAAAAATTGCTTTTATTTTATTTTAAGTTGGTTTGAGGGGAAAAATAAAAAGGAAAGTAATAATGGAAAATTTATATGTAAAGAAAAGGATAACGTGGATAAAAAAAAAAAAGTAATAATAATGGGGGAGGTTTTGGTAAAATAGAATGAATCAAAAATGAAAGGCAGAGGGCTATCTTCAAATGCTACCCACAGTCAACGGTTGCGATCTCTTCTCTCTCAATCTAACGGTCATTTCGCATTGGCTGTCCCTTTGCGGAGACGAGAAGATCAATAGAGAGCGAGTTGTTGGCTTTCTTCCTCAAAATAAAACCAAACAAATCCGGACTCGCTTCCCACAATACCAAAGTTACAGGGAGGGTCGATTTCTCCAACCACCAACCCCCCTCTTCTCCTCTCTTCTTCTCCTTCTCTCTTTAATCTAAACAACAACAACAACAACAACAACAACAATGGCTTCCACTTCATCTGTAACCCTGTCCCAGGCCCTCCTCGTCCGAGGTCTATCGCACCACTGCACCACTCAGTCCACGGACTACCGAGTCTCCCTCTCCACGCTTTCTGTCCCGTCCTTTTCGGGTCTTAAATCCTCACCTTCTTCCTCCTCACGTGCCAACACCTCCCGTCGCCGCCTCCCCACGCGCCACAACACCCACAACTTGGTACGCGCAGCTGCAGTAGAGACCATTGACACCTCCACTGAGGCTTCCCTGGTGGAGAAATCGATCAACACGATTAGGTTTTTGGCTGTTGATGCTGTCGAGAAGGCGAAGTCGGGTCACCCCGGCCTGCCTATGGGCTGTGCTCCAATGGGTCATATCTTGTACGATGAAGTCATGAAGTACAACCCCAAGAATCCTTATTGGTTCAATCGCGACAGGTTCGTTTTGTCCGCTGGTCACGGATGTATGTTGCAGTATGCTCTGCTTCATCTTGCTGGCTATGATAGCGTTAAGGTGCGTTTCGCTTCCAGTTTCTGTTTGCCTCTGGGTTTGTTGTATTGGGAGCTTTGCTTTGGATCCGTGGGTTCTTGTTTGAATAGTTTTGAAAGTCGGATCTGGTTTGTTTGGAATTTGAGAAATGGCGAGAATTGTTTAGCGACGACCATGTCGTGAAGAACACATATACCATTTTGTTTGTCTGCTTAATTTGTTTTGATCTTTTTTCAGCCTTGAACTCATAACCTTTGAGATTGGTAGATTTATTTTCCGAAAATTCGCCATCCCACCTATTAAACATTTCCTGGATATGAAAAAAATTATTCTTTTTCCTTTTCAAGTTTTATCATTTCAGATTGATCTAGTTGCATGTAATTGGAATTTGAATTATTTTCTGAAAATTTATGGTTTGGATAATTAATTAGGAAGAAGACTTGAAGGAATTCCGACAGTGGGGTAGCAGGACTCCTGGACACCCTGAGAACTTTGAGACTCCTGGTGTTGAAGTTACAACTGGTTGCTACTCTGTCTTTAGTTATCTACTGGAATTGTAGTGTATAAGTGATAAATCTCTATTATTTATACGTAGCTCCTCTTTTTATGTAGGTCCTCTTGGGCAAGGTGTTGCAAATGCTGTTGGTTTGGCACTTGCAGAGAAGCATTTGGCTGCCAGATTTAACAAACCTGACAGTGAAATTGTTGATCATTATACGTAATTACTGATATCCTTGCACCCCTAGCTTTAGCTTTTTCTCTATTGGAATATTGAATATAAAATGTATTTCCTTTTTTATTATGTTTTGTCCATCAGATACGTTATCCTGGGAGATGGTTGTCAAATGGAGGGAATTGCAAATGAAGCTTGTTCCTTGGCTGGGCATTGGGGACTTGGGAAGCTTATTGCTTTTTATGATGACAACCATATTTCTATTGATGGTGACACTGAGATTGCTTTTACCGAGAGTGTGGACAAGCGGTTTGAGGGTCTTGGTTGGCATGTTATCTGGGTTAAGAATGGAAACACGGGTTATGATGATATACGTGCTGCCATTAAGGAAGCAAAGGCTGTCAAAGACAAACCTACATTGATCAAGGTTAGCTACTTTCTCTCCCTATGTGTAGATCATATTTAATTGTCAGAGATAATTTCCCGGGAAAAATAGATTCATGAAACTTCTATGTTAGCATTGTGTACTTGAACATTTTTTGGGCTTTAAGTATCTTTTGATACTTTACCATGGCAAAAATGCTGGGATTTCAGTTTTACTGATTTTTCTCAAATTTGCAGGTGACAACAACTATTGGTTATGGGTCGCCAAACAAGGCAAACACATACAGCGTCCACGGGAGTGCACTTGGTGAAAAGGAAGTTGATGCTACTAGGAATAACCTTGGATGGCCCTATGAGCCTTTCCATGTGCCTGAAGATGTTAAAAAGTATGTAATACTAGGTTTTTAATCTAGTTTTTTACTATTATGGCTGATTTGATATACAATTCACTTGGCATTTTGCAGGCATTGGAGTCGGCACGTGCCTGGGGGTGCTTCTTTTGAAGCTGAATGGAATGCCAAGTTTGCTGAGTACGAGAAGAAATACAAGGAGGAAGCTGCAGAACTGAAGTCTATCATCAAGGGTGAATTACCTGCTGGCTGGGAGAAAGCACTTCCAGTAAGAAGTTTTCTATGCTGTCATTGCTTCTTATTCCTGATTTTATTTCAGAAGTTTCATGCTTTCTTTTTAACAGCAAAGATTACCATTTTCCTAGGTCTTATGTTGTTAGCTTCACCTAACAATATATCAGAAAAGGTTTAGTAATTCAATGCGTTATTAGTGCCCACGGAAAGAACTGTCTTTTAATGCCTTCTGTTTTCAATTTCTCAGACATACACTCCAGAGAGCCCAGCTGATGCCACCAGAAATCTATCTCAACAATGTCTTAATGCCCTTGCAAAGGTTCTCCCAGGTCTTCTTGGTGGCAGTGCTGATCTTGCTTCATCCAACATGACATTGTTGAAAATGTTTGGGGACTTCCAAAAGGACACACCCGAAGAGCGTAATGTTAGATTCGGTGTTAGGGAGCATGGTATGGGAGCCATTTGCAATGGAATTGCTCTTCACAGCCCTGGGCTGATTCCATACTGTGCTACTTTCTTTGTGTTCACTGACTACATGAGAGCTGCCATGAGGATTTCTGCCTTGTGTGAAGCTGGTGTTATCTATGTTATGACCCACGATTCCATTGGTCTTGGAGAGGATGGACCAACCCACCAGCCAATTGAACACTTGGCAAGCTTCCGTGCCATGCCTAACATCTTGATGCTCCGTCCAGCTGATGGAAATGAAACAGCTGGTGCATACAAAGTTGCTGTCGAGAACAGGAAGAGACCTTCTATCCTCGCTCTGTCCCGGCAAAAGTTGGCTCAACTTCCTGGAACATCTATCGAGGGAGTTGAGAAAGGTGGCTACATTATTTCTGACAATTCTTCAGGTAACAAACCTGATGTAATTTTGATTGGAACTGGTTCTGAATTGGAAATTGCTGCTCAGGCTGCTGAGGTACTCCGAAAGGAAGGAAAGGCTGTTAGAGTTGTATCCTTTGTTTCTTGGGAGCTCTTTGATGAGCAATCAGATGCCTACAAGGAAAGTGTTTTGCCAGCTGCTGTTTCAGCTAGGGTTAGCATTGAAGCTGGGTCAACATTCGGTTGGGAGAAGGTTGTCGGAAGCAAAGGAAAGGCCATCGGCATTGACCGGTTTGGAGCTAGTGCACCAGCAGGCAAAATATACAAAGAGTTTGGGATTACAGCAGAGGCTGTTGTTGCAGCAGCTAAAGAAATTTCCTAGGCTTTTCATGATACACGCTGATTTGGGTTTAGGGCGGAGATTACAAATCGAGAGGCCAATCGCAAGAGATCTGTATTGCACCATTGTCTCATTTGTTTCAATAAAAAGCAAGATAAGATTAATTTTCTTTTGCTTCTTATAATTCTTAAGCAGAGTGGCAAAGATTGGGAGAAAGAGAATTAGGCTTTTTATGGATGTTAATGCATATGTAAACAACTCTTTTTGCCTATCCGAGTTTTGTACTGTTTGTGGTTTACTTCCATGGAGTCTGACATTCTTCACCGCTGTCTTATTGAGTAGTATAGATACTGCTGGAAAATGCTATGTAGTTGTGATGATATTTGTATGATCTGGTAATGTTGGTAATTTATAGTCAAGATGTCAATTACCTTAAAAACTATTTCATGTCTATAAATAGTTGGTTAAAATCATTGTAATTAGCTGATAGTAGATAGGTAGATTCGGAAGAATCGAAGATGGATTGCCGAATGTTTGTTTTGTCAACCACAAAATTTAGTAGCAAATTATGAATGGGAATAGATGGGTGGTTGGAAAGGGGTTTTGAAAAGTGAAAAGGATTAGATATTGGTTTGAAGCCAATCAAGAAAGGAAGGCTTAGAAATGTTTTGAGGGTCCAGTTTTATGGGTGTAAGGTGGGAAATTCTGAGATATTGACAAGCAGATGAGCAGAGCATGTGGTTGTTGAAGCCTCTGTTCTTAGCCCACCTATCCATATTGTCTTCTATCTCCCCAGGAAAAGTGTCCTTGATAGCATGGGCCAGAAGGGTTAGTAAATCCGAGGCTCATCTCATATGCATATACATATATGTATACATATGCAGATACGAACAAACATATATATATATATATATATATATATACGCTCAAGGTTTGTTTTCTCTCTGAAATTAGTCCCTCCTCCTAGTATCTTTAAATGCAGTTGAAGTTTTCTGGGACCCGTCTCTACAACCTCGATTTCTTTCATGATTTAAGCATATTTAATAAGAAAATCATGCTGATTCCTAGCATATTCTTGTGTGATTGATATGGTGGTGAGAAGCTTTTCAAATTTAACAACTTTCTGTAAAATAAGAACTCTAACCAAATAGTAACTTCAGCTTAGCAAAACCCTAATCGCAGTGTTAGTGTTGGTATCTGAAAATTTAGCATTGACTATACACTGACCAAATAAATTCTCTTAGCTTCTCGAAAAGCAAAAGGATAAAGAAATAATTTGATTTACCGTTCTTTAAATTTCTTCCTCCCTCCCTCCCTCCCTCCCTCCAAGCCATGCCTCATTTCCTCTAAACAAATAAAAGAACACCTTATCCTAACAAGGTATGGAATTATTTACTGTGATTTTATTAGACAAAATTATTATAATTAGGTGCTATTGATTGTTAGTATAATGGATGAATTAGTTATCTTGCTCTACTGACTTAGATATTAATTACCAGATATTTATATTTAAATAAATTCTCGAATGATAATGATATGTTTAAACAATTTGGATACTTAAATTATTAATTTATTTAGTAAATATTTATTATTTAAACAATTATAATAACCTCATTATTAAAATACGAGATGATTATAGTAATTTTTTAAATAATTGCTAGCAATTTTAACACTCATATTTAGTAAGGTATAAATTGTTCAATAATTTGTAAGATAAAAAGTTTTGTATTTAATGTTAATAAACATATTACCAAATTTCAGGTAGGTTTTATAATTGACTTAATTTAAAATTAGGAGTTATAATTTATTTTTTACTTTTGGGTATTTTAATTACCCCCGGTCTACTTTATTATTTGCTATTCATGAGGCCTCCAACAAATGGGGTGGTGGCGCAGTTGGCTAGCGCGTAGGTCTCATAGCTAGAGAGTGATCCTGAGGTCGAGAGTTCGAGCCTCTCTCACCCCATTAAGTGCCCTTTTTTTTTTTATCCTTTTCCAATTCTTTCTCCCCTGCAGAGCCACTTCTATTATTTTACATCACCTTTGCATTTTTTCCCTAAAGAGGAACCTTCTTCTTCATTTACTTGTTATCTTATTAATTTATATTTCAGGTGAAAAATCCATAATTCTCTTTTTGTATATGAGATGACACAACCATAATTAGTTTTTGGATTCGTACAAGCCAAACACTTGAGCTCCCTACTTGTACCGCACACCCTTAACCAAGAAACAGGATCCCCGTCTTCTGCTTCGGGCAAGTCTGGTTTCCATTTACAATCAAGAATTTCAATTGTAGCTCTGAATTTCATCAAAGATTTTGACAGTGGCTGGCATAATAACAGTAGAACTGCTGTGGGAGAAAATATGGTAATAATGTGTCTCAAAATAAACTTAAAACCTCCTTGGATCAAACATAGTTGTTCCCATGATCTTCTGTTGTTATGCATGAAGCAATTAAGTTTCTGTTGTTATGCGTTTGATTCTTAAACGCCGTAGATTTACAGAGAAAACCATTTATTCAAAGCTTAAGTTTCATAACTAACACCTAAGAATCAGAAAAGAGAAACTTGGTGTCTAATCATCTTCCTCTTCATCCTCCTGCATATTCCTCAAAGCATCAAGAATTTGGCTCTCCAGTTTCCTCACTCGGGCAAGCAACCGATTACAGAAGCTCAAATAACCCTTATCCCTCTCCTTCTCCCATTTCTCCACATTCACTTCCATAATCCTCAATATATCAATCAACTCATCCACCACCTTCGAATACTCCGTTACGCGAATCGGGTCTTTCTCTATCACCCCTTCCAGCTCTCTTCTCGCAAATTCCAACCACTTGCTCGAACGACGAATCCGTGCTTTCAACAACTCATAGTCGTCTGATCCATCCGCATCGATCAATCGGACGATCGTGCCTTGCTCTACCTTGTAGTAGTATAGGGCTTCGATTTGGTTGGGTTTCTGCTTCAATTGCAACTCCTTGACGGCGCCTTCTTCTTCTTGCTCCACTTGTTTATCGATAGAAGCGGTGATAATGGGGGGATTTTGATTGAGCCGCCCGAAGAACAATGCTGATGCAGCTATGGCTATGGTGGGGATGACAAAGGTGGGATTGGAGATTGGGGGAGGCGGGTTGGAGGGTGGTGAGGATTTGATAGAAGGCGAATAGGGCATCGTGTAGGAGAATAAAGATTGTGGATTTGGGGGAAGGTGGTTTTGGAGGGAGAAATGGTGGGGTAGATTATGGTGGTAAGCTCTACCAAGGCATTCCATGACGTTGGATTTTCAGTTTGAGTAGGAGGAAGAAGATGAAGGTAATGAAGGTTTTGCAAGAACCCTAAAATAAAACCCTTCAAAATTGGGATGTGAATTTTCAGTTGATCGAGTTTCTGTAACTTGCAACTTTCTATTGT